>JACXSJ010001415.1:0-93650 GCA_014851325.1 Pentalonia nigronervosa
AGAATTCAATTAACAATTTAACATTTTAAAGTAATTTATGGTCCATTACTCATTTATATTTATTTTTTAAATTCTTATTTTATTATGATCAAAATTGGAATCTTTTTTTTTTTAAATCTAAAATGTATAATATTATTTAATAAAACAGTTAGTTATTTCTTTTACATAAGTTATTTTTTTTTATTTTACTGTTTATTTTAGTATTTGTAGTAATGTTGAAGTACTCTGCAATACATCAATAAATTGTAGTTTATTTGTTCATATTTATATTGATATATAATTAGCTGCAACACACTGAACACTGAATGGTTTTTATTTTTAAAATTTATTTTTTTTTGTTTTTACAAACAAATACAAGGTTATATTATAATTATTTTCTTTAAATAATCTAGGGCTTGAGCCCCCTCAACTAAATTTATCAAGCTCCGCCTATGATCATAATATGATATATCGTATATTGGTAAAAAAATAGAAATTAGCGTTTTTAGGCTTCAAAAACTATACTGTTGATCATTCTAATAACAATATTCATCTCATTAAAGTTACTTTACATAGGTAAGTACGTCTTATTATTTTTTTTTTTTAATAAAGCTAACGCTAACGACATTTGGCATTTTACAATGATACAAGTATAATAAAATTTACTAATAACATATAGATAATAAGTAGTGTATGTATAAACATTATAAATATGTATTAAAATTTAAAGAAAAAAAAAATATAAAATATGAGTGATTCATAGTTATAAATAATATAAAATATAATAGAATGTGTGGCCTATTATGGAAGTATTGATATAATGATATATCATAATTCATAGCATATTATTGTTACGAATTATTTATAATAGTAGTATTGTATTAACAGTTTTTCATAATATCGAACTCATTCTTAAAAAAATTAAGGATAAAACAGTCCTGAAACCTGTATTGGCAGGAATTCAGATATTAAGTCGTTCAAATATTCTCGGAGCATCAACTTCATTCTCGATCTATATCCTTGAATGAACATATTTTAAAATTTCTTATGGCTATCATTTAAAGAATCAAGTTTAGTAATTTGATTAACTACCTAGCTTAAGGCTTGAATGAGGAACTTTTAGGTAGTGACCATTGGTCAGCATAACTCAAGATACGGTTTTGGACTAGACTGATCCGCTGTAAGATTGATGATGGTATATGGTGACCTGAAGACTCGAACTAGAATTCAAGAAGACACCCAGGCGAATCGAAGTTTTCGAGTTTTGTCTAATAAAACCCAGAACACGTAACGCTTTACTACAAATACTGTCAATCTGGGGTCGAAAATTAATCTAAGGAACAAACAAGATTCCTAAGTCCTAGACCAGGTTAACGCGTTAGATAGGTACATGAATAAACAAACTATTAGATTATAATCGAAAGTAATCGATATACGTGTACGATGGAAAATGAAAATACATCATCTCACATTTGGTGATATTAAGAGATAGTTCTATAGCATACACAGAATAGTGATGATCCAGAGTTTCTGGAGGATTTCACAATCATTATGACTATTGTGGGAACGTTATATGAAAATCTTAGAATCATCGGAAAAAAGAGAACACAATGAGGAAACAACAGAAAATATGGTATTTATAAAAATATTAAATAATAAAGGGCCTAAATGACTACCTTTTAGAACGCCAGATAGCGCATGAAAGTAATTTTATGTCTTACAAACCACCAATGTTCACGCAAATAAATACTAATCCAAGAAAGAGGAGCAGTTCAGCTACGCTTAGTCTATGGAGAAAAAAACATTAGAAACCATGATCTATCGAATTAAATGCTTTAGAAAAGTCTGTGTACATAGAATTTTATCAGATATAGATCCAGAGGGGGTAGTGGGAGATAATTTAATGATAGGTTAATTCTTTATTAAATTCACTTTAATTTTACAACTAACAAAGATAAACGAAAACTGGCTGAACGTAAACTTTTCAATATTAACAACTATTGTAAGACGTTGACATTATATAATATACTGGTGAGATATCCTTCCCCTCAATTATTTTATATTCTATTATCCTTTTGTTAATAGCTTTCTAATAGTGGAGATTAAAATAATAGTAGGCTTTTATTATCTTATTTTACTTATTTATCTGTTGTTATTATATATTGCAAGTATTTTTAATATGTATCATGCATATAAGTGCGTTTTCATTTTATAATGTGTATGTTAATAAGCTGCTATTACCTTTGAAGCTTAAATATTATATATATATTTATAATATTTAATATTAAGTTTTTTATTTTTTTATTTTCTATTATATTATTATTTTGTAGATATTATTCTCGTAGTGAATATTTTAATATTAGTTGGAATTTATTATTTTATTATTATTACTTACTTATCTGCTGTTATTATTTTATGGAAGTGCTTGCAGTGTTTTTTAAAATTTGTGTTTACACATATTAGGTATATATGTATTACTATTTTAAATAGTTAATATTGACTACTCAAGTTATTAACTTAATAATAATAATATTCAACAAAAAAGTAATAATTATTATTCATGTACATAATTCTCTTCCTTGACACATTTTTTAGTAACCCTACATAAAAATTTTCACTGAACGCATTATGCTGACGAGTGCTACTTTTCTTGAAAGCAACTGTATAGGCGATTGAAAATAACCGTAAAAGATTAATTTTTCAAAATATCGCATTAATGTATTGTGATACAAGATACTCCATACTTCTTTTAATTTTATCGGTGTACAACATACAAGATATAATTGTATTTAAGATACTTGTAGGTTCAGCTCAGGCCCAACCCTGGGTACATATATAATTAATAATAATATTATATTGGTGTTTCATTGACGTCTTTCGCGTATATCTTTGCATGTCGTCTGAGGTTGCCATATGCAGGGGATGACGACCGGGTTATGTATACTTTTTCTCGTTCATTGCGTCTTTTCCGAGTATTTTTTTCGGTTCATTGTTTATCAAACAATTATTAAATATTATTTCGTTTGTGTATGAATCGATATGGTTGTGTATATATAATATGATATAATACTAGTTAAAAAATTTAATTTTCATCATAAAATAGGAAGACCGAGCAGTATTAATTTATTTTTTGATAACATAATATTACTGGGTATACGTCAGTAAGAAACGAGTTATTATATTGTTTAAAAATACATTATTTTTATGTGTTCGAATTTTCAATAACTTTTTTTGGAATTGTACACATCCGTACAATACTTTTATTGAAAAATTAAAACTATAACGTACAGTTTAATAGTTATCCGCCATTTTTTACGGTGTAGTCTCAAATCATTTTGAATTTGTGAAGAAATTTTTTAAATTGCCTACATCAAACCCCCCGAAAAGCAGCCGGTGCGACGTCCGATTGTACCTCTCAAAAGTTCAATTTTTTTGAGCATATTATTTATTAATTTTTTTAAATTGATAAAATACAGTACGACAACATCACAATGATCATTTTACGCGTGATCGGTGCGCATTGCGATAATAATATTGTACTGGCGGATGCGTATTGTAATAATAATCGTAATTGTGCGTAGTGTGGGCGTCAAATCGTTTGGCTGCGCTGCGCGTATGATACCGGCCGCGAGTAACAACATCGCCGCCACTACAGCCGGGGGAAAACCATCCCCTCACCACCGGGGGAGGGGGCGCATCCGGCACGTCGGCCGACGACAAACGCGCCGCTCACGTTCGCACACGACCGCAGTCTGCCGCCAAACGCCATCCCGTGGGGTCCGTCGCCGCAGCCGCACGGCCGCATTATAGTCCGCCGCCGTCGTCGTGGTCGTCGCGCCCGTATCCGCCGTCGCCGCTCTCTCCGCGAGGACCATGTGTCGTCCACCCGCGTCCGACCGCTGGCCGTCGCGGCCGTCGTCGTCGTGGCCGTTGCCGCCGGAATGATGACATTAATAAATGATTAAATTAGTGCGATGGTCGCAGTCTCCTCCTCTACCGTTTCGCGCCATTTCGCCGCCGCCGCGCGTCACGAAACTGATTTTGAAAACTGAAAATCGCGATTAAAATCTCCTCCGCGTTTACCGCCGTGTCTCGTCGTGTTTCTTCCGCACCTTGTACGGTTTTCGGTTTTCGTTTTATTTCGCACCCCGCTAGTGTAAAGATCGTCGCCCGCTGACGACTCGCCGTCATGGAGGCGGACCTCCGGGTTCTCCTAGTCGTTTGGATACTGTCCACCATGGGAGCATCACCTGAACTGGCGTCTGAAGGTATGAGAAAACCGTATGAGAATGCACGGGTTGGGTTACGTTAGCTGCTGCCGTTGCAGCAAATAAATCCTCCGCCGGATGGTTTCGGAATCCAACAGTAAGAACACGTGGAAAATGCAGTGAAGTGTTCATAAAAAAATTAAGGGATAAAAAGTTTAACGCCCTGTAAACCGTGTAAAATAAAATTATAATAATAGTCCCACGAAAATTTCTAGTTTCGAATGTAGGTACACCTCTTAAATGACAATATTTTATTATGTCACTGGATATTTTAATAAATATTCAAGGTTTAAAAAAAATGAAATCGATTTAAAATATTGAATTATATTTACACCGTGAATTGATAAAATAATAAATGAATATCCACTTTCACTCCAACGTAGTTTTTACAACGACGGACGGCAACAACTTACATTTCACATACTATTTTTTTTTTTTATTCTATCGTTAGTGTCAGTTACCTGTTATGTTTAAATTGTTTTTCAAATATACATTCTATAGAATTAAGAGTTTTGTATAAATATACAAGTGTCATAATTAAACAGTCTAGTATGTCTAAAATAATAATTATTTTCTTAACTTATAACTAATTCAAAGTTCCTAAAATCTAAATTATTACAATTTATTAAATTATAGTTTGAATGTTAAGTATGTGGGTAAAACTTTTTTTTATATATAAATTATATAAAGTATAAAGTTAAATTAAAACCGTTGGCATTAAAACTATATAGGTACCCTTGCATATACTTATATAAGTTTGACAAAACTTGGAGATGTGTTTACAAATATAATATTGTAATGATTTGTTTCATAACTTGTTAATAATTTAATGTGTAAAAATGTGAAAGATTTTTGTATCTCTGGGACGGGTGTCTTTACATTTTAAATGAATGATAAATTATGTTTGAAAAATAATTGTGTACCTACAGAATTCTTTTTTTTGAAATATGGGCGATCTTTGATTGCTTACTAGTTATTAATCTTTATAAAAGTTTTTTTAATTTTCAACGCAAAATACCCTTAAAAAATGACCAACATTTTTTTTTATAGGCACGCAACTACGCAACTAACAAGAAAACGATGGTTTAACTTTCCAAATTTTTAACACTTTATGCTAACTTAAATAATAATAATACAAAAAAAAAAAAAATACCAAAGTTAGGTATGCTAAATAAATTAACAGTAAACTGGAAATAAATGCGATCGCGATTTATTTCTAGCTGATTATTAGTTGTTTTTTGTTTGAGTCTTAGCAAGAAATCACATCCAATAATTGATAGAGTTTGTTAAATACGTTATCGTTTTCATATTATATAGAATGATTGACATTTGGTACGGATGAAAAATACCTAAAAACTATTACAGCAAATATTATAAAAACAATATTTCTTGATATAATATTTTGAATTTCCTAATTTACATAAAAGCTCATATAATATATTAATATATGTACTAAAAATTAATAAAATGACCCAAAACTGCTAAAAAATGCAAAATAAAAGTTTCATTTTTGAAGTATCTGCTTCATAAAACGAATTATTTGCTTGGAATGCATCGTCCAATAGTACCTTAAAAAAATGCATTTTATATTGAAATCTAGGCCCTATAATTTTTTTTTTATTTTGAAAAATATTTATATTTTTATTCAGTTTGATAGATTAATCATTATATATTACTTATTAGTTATTAAAGTACGTTCATAAATATTATATTTATTTCAATTTATAAATTTTACTACGAATAAATGCATCTTAAATTGATGATTGAAATAAACTTTTTATTTTATTAACCAATTAAAAATTAAAATGAAGTTTTTAATGCACTATTACTATTAATTGTTGATTGAAACTAACAGTTTGATTTTAATGTAGAATACTAATACCTATGTTACCTAATTTAATAACTTTTTAATTAATAAACGTTACTTCGATGTACTATAAACAAAAACAAATAATATAATTCTTGCTTCTTAGTGTAAAATAAATTCAAGCTTATGGTGTTTCTGTTTTGTGACTTCTGACTTGCGAGGGTATGTTGTTTTTACATTATGATGACAATATTGCATATTTTAATGACGCTGTAGAATTAAGGCGGCGTAATGCGTATTTTATAATTTCACTTAATTTGCTATGTTGTATACACAATAGTCAATATTCAAACTCACAGAACATATAATATTGTACACTATAAATTAAGAATAGTCAATATTTTTATTAATTCAATTATTAATAAAATAAAGAAAGTTAGAAAGTTTAGTGGAAATCTTTCTATGATTATATTCAATATAGGTAAAGACTTAAGTGGTTTAAAAACTATATTTTGATATTTAAGAATTATGATGTAGAAATTCAAATATTTATAAGTTTCAACCTAATAATTGCATTTTTTTAAATATTAATTTGTAGATTTCTCATTGGTTTTTCTTTATTTGAATAATCCTTAGAATTGTGGTCATTGGGAATAATTTCTAAAATTTTTATATTTTTACAATTTTAGTGTCGATGACATTTATTTTTTAAGTGAAACACATATTAGGTTTCTATGAACTAAATAATAATGATGTATTTATAATACCTAGCAAAATTATATTAAATTAATTTTTCTATTTTTAATTCCAGAAGAAATGAGAATATATTGACTACCTATTAGGAGTTATGGTCCGAGAGTCTATTTTTTTATTCCTTGATGGTACATAATATTTGCGATATGATATGTGTCACGCATTCTGTGGCCTTGTGTTTGACGAAATAAAGGTGTCTTTTGCAGTTTTACTGTATTTTATATTTCAGATTTGCTAGAGTTTTAGAATTCTGCGTTTATATTTTTTGTGATGCTGATCATTTTACTTTTGATATTTTTGTTTTAGAGACCGTATTTATTTTTATTTTTTAATTATGATTATAATTTCTTTTTTGGAGATGTTACAATTTGAGTAAATCGAGATTCGATAATGGGTCGAAATATTCTTGGTTATATCGAATATGTATTTGAATGTGATATTTCTTACTATTGAATATTTTCATTGTTGGTTCTAAATTGGCATTTATACTTTCCAAAAATATATTTAAAGACGTCGATGCAATTTTGTTTATTTTTAATTTTTCTTTTGAGTGGTTTCTAGGTTTAGAGTTTTAGGTGTTTTGATAGAATTAATAACTGACATAGATGACAATGAAGTGGTAAAGAGAGATGATCTCGAAATTGATCTTTTGGTGCCTGACTGTGGTAGGCTCAATTTTTATTGAGATTCCAGTACCCCGCGTTGCTACCCCTCTTATACGACAAATACTATGACATCTGTGTTTATGTCTAGAGATCGGCGCCATTGCAGCATTTAAATAGGAATAACGCAGAAATTCACTCTAGATCAGGGGTCATCAATATTTTAAGGCGGCGGGCCATCTATTACTATTTTTAAATCTTGCGGGCCGTACACAGTAAAATTATTTGGTAATAAGCAAAAAATAAAATTCTCATTAATACTTTAAAAAAAAAAAAATGCACGCTATATTAAAATGCGATAAAACGCCATAAAATGCGTTCGCGGACCATAAATAAAGACATAGAGGGCCGCATGTGGTCCACGGGCCGCGAGTTGAAGACCCCTGCCTTAGATCGTCGTGTCTTATGAAATATTGGCGAAAAAAACCTAAAATAGGTATGGGAGAATATTTTTCAATTTGTAGTCTTTTTCCGTAAGATAGTAATTCAATTACATAGTGGTTTAGTTTGATTTTCGTTGACGTCGAGCGATTTATTTAAATATACATCCGATAATATGAATCTTTTGTTAGGATTATATAATTTGCGTTATTTAAATATGTGTTTTCGTATTAAAATAATTAGATGATTATTTAATTAATTATCTACTATTATCTTGTTAGATAGAAAAATCTACGTATGACTTTAGATATTTGGGACACAACACACAAAATATAGAATGTTATGTGGTTGTACAATTTTGCTGATTGCGATAATATTATAATCTTTATGAGATAAATTGTAATTTATATCGTTGATTAATAAAGCTTGATTTTTTTTTGGTACTTGACTATTATTGTAACAGTTGATGTGAAAGGTTGTTTGTTTTGGTTGGGAGTACCTATGAGGAGTTACCGGTGGTTTATCAATGGAAACATTTTTTGATATAGATTGTATTCCAGATGATAACATATTAAATGTGAATATTTGATTTTAAGCATCATGCATACATTATGTGTCTACGATATGGACACAATAATATAGCTTATTTCTATATCGGAAGCTAATTAGAGGCGGCGCTCATGATAAGGTAGACTTATTGTCTGTGCGGCGTGCGGTCAAAAACTGGCAAGATTTCTTTATGATTCAAATGATATGTACATATACTTAGTACCTATAATATATTTATGATTTTCACAAATTATTTATGTTTCACTAGTAGATACAGTAATTTGCAATCGGTGGAGTTTATGATGTTAATATAACTAATATAATATATAGTTTTAAGATAATAATATCAATCTAGTAAAAAAATTAAACATGACAAAATAATGTCATCTGACAACTATTATAGGTAATAGGTACTGGTCCCAAATTTTAATTAGTTTATTAGTTTTGTACTTTGATATCAATATTTAAATTACTATGTTTTTGTAAATCATTACCAAGCAAGAACATTTTTTAATTACTTGGGTATAGACATATTAATTACGAGATGATATAGAAGGTAAGTCCCGATTCAATCGTATATATTAAAATGTGTTGCTATACATGTGACTTAGCTAATATTAAAACCATGATCCTATACATTTTTAAAAAAAAATCTCCCAAAAAATGTTTTTTTAATTTGTCAGTAATTAAAAAACATTTATTTCTATGTTGAACATTTAAGTAGGTACAATATTTAATTGTTGCATTTAATTATATCATCAACACACTAAGATTTTGTTTACTATTCTTAGTACTTATAATTAAGTTGTATTACATTTTAAGAATCATAATTTTTTTGTAGAATAACCACAATAACCAATACATTTTTTAATCTGACTAATAATATTAATTTCAGGGACTTGATGATAAATTGAATTATTTGTTTCTTTACACAACAGATTAATAATAATAATAAAAAATTAAATAACTGCTTTGTTCATTTCAAGTTAAAAAATACAATATAAAATGAAAAAGTAGTTAGTGATAACATGAGGTAATGTTTATGTGTATATATATATATATATATATCAACATTGTTGGCTCTATATACGTTCAAACGAAGAACAGATAAGGCTTATTTAACCCTTTAGTCTTTTTGTTCTGAAATTCATTCTTGTGGAAATAATGTTTAAAAAAATAAAAACTTCACTAATTTCGTTACCAAATTAAATTTTAGATATTATTTGCGAAACAAAACAAAATCCAATGCACCCTAACTTAAGGTCATCATATTACAATGAACCCCTATACCGTGTTTCGAGTCATAAAATGTTGGACGATAACAAATTGTGCTTTTGTAGAATTATCTTTGTATTGTACTATTATTACCCCAAATATTACCTATATTAAAAAACTTTTATGTATATATCATAATAAAACTTAATTATTGTATTTTAGAATCTGGGTGAATCAAGTAATACCTACTTACATTTGTTTTAGGATGATTATTTTTGTATGCAGCTATGCGTAATGCGTATATTATGACAATTTTTTGAATTAAGTGACATTAGCTACAAAATAATTCATGAAATGTACGGAATACACTCTTTTTTAACACAATCGATTTTGGTTAGTTTGTTACAAACACAGAAATCTAACTTAACCTAAAAATCCAAGTCATTAAATATACAAAGATTATATTTTGATCAAGCGTTATTAAATGCAAATTACTTTATTAAAAAATCTTATTTTTATCATAATTCAAAAATTACAATATTGTTTGTTAAAAATAAATATCTATTTAAGAGGATGCACCACACTCATTATCTGTATAGCGTATAAATTGCTTAGTGCAAGACAGTGGTGGGGTGTATTCGTACAGACATATTTTATTTTATTAAGACACATTAATCTAACTTGTGAATTTGTGATATTATGATAACTGTTTTATATATGAAATTCCATAGCTCTTTTTAAATATATTTAACTGTTAAAAAGTTATTAATTTTTTAAGATCGGTATAAAATTATATATTTATTAATGTATTCGCTATTGACTGTTCAGAATCATTTTTTAAAACTGAATGATTTATCATTGGTTTGAAATGTACAATAATAATAATAGATATACAATTAACTATTGAGTTGAGTGAAACGAATTGATTGATCAACACCCTATAGGTTTCTGCGTTAGTGTATTATGTACTTCTCTTTTATTTTTTTTAAATTTAGCAAGTATATTTAAAACTTGTTTTAAATAAAATATTTATTAAGTTAAGGATATTCAGTTTTCATTCTATATATTATTATATATGTTGTATATATATTTTTTCAATCTAATTGTTCAAAAATGTTTGTTGACATGAAAATCGTATTAGAATTTAGTTAAAATTTCATAATCAAATACTAGCACTATTCATTGAAAATAATATATTAATTGCACGATGGCTAAATGTTTTCAGGATTTATTGTTTTGTTTAATTAGCCTGTAACGATAATCCCAGATTTTGTAGCTTAAGTATAAAGGACCCCTTATATTTGCTATATATACCGAACTATGTTGAACGCTTTTTTCTTTACTATTGCGAAGGGATTTACGCCCCTTCCCCCACCGGAATTCAAGTATAATTACGTCAGGTGGGTAAAGGCTGACACCAATGCTATTATGAAGGGCACGGTAGAACCTTGTTTTATATACATTAATCACGCAAGACTTCTGTTTTATAAAAGCAGATTTTTTTTAACAAAAAAATAATAGATCTATATTATTATTAAGTTTTTATTATTTTTTTTTTATTTCTGTATGAGTTTTTTTTACTAACTTGACTGTGTAAACGCTATGTGTTGGTTTAAAAAAAAACCATGAATGAAAATTATTGTTCTATGCACGATTTTTATTTCATTTTTTACTCTTTTCATATCAATGTTTTTGTTACATACAAACGACTTAAAAAACTTTGTGTAGGTTTATAATGTGGAGTTCTAGCGAAGGAGAAGAAGAAAACATCGTTGACAGCCCAGCTGTCGCGCGTCTTACTGAACGTTTTTGGCCATGGTCTTTGTAATGTTTTGTCATTAGCGTAAAATTGCGTTATCTAGTTTCAGATAAGTTGAAACTTATGAAAGCAGTTTAGTTTTTTTAATTAGCTCCGGATAAAAATATATACATTTCTTGAGGATTTTGTTGCAAAGTAATATTAAACTTATCGTATTTAATTGTTTACATAGTATATACATTTGATACTACAAATATATTAAAAATATAGTTTTAATAATATAATGCAATAGTATACTAATACATTTAATTGATTTGTTACACAAGATTAAAATAATGCTTTTTTTGTCATTCGTTACAATACATAAAATATAAAATATATTTAATGTGAATTTTGTGACAAAAAAAAAAAAAAAATGAATAATAATCGTTAAAAAAGTTAGTTTACGTTACGAAAATTAAAAGTTAAAACGTTTGGTATTGCCTTTGGTTGTCTGTATTTGAAGTTTTTGTATTTTTTCTTTTAGTTTAAAAAAACACACACACACACACACACACACACACACACACACACATATATAATGTATACATATTACCTATATACATAAATATCTCAAGTTTTGTCGGAATAAAACGCCATTTTTTTTTCTTGGCAGCATAAAACTTTTTCACTGTATCTGGATGCTAATAAGTTCGGGTTCATTTGTCCGGTTTTTAGTTCAGAATTCGATATGGTGTTAGTATTCGGCGTATACATTAAACCCCCTCTTTTTCTAGACGGTTTACCTTCGTCTTCGCAAAGTTTCCTTACACGGACTCCGAATACCTTATGAGGACAACTTTTGATAGAAAGAAATACTTGTATTGGTTTCGCAAAATTATTAACCTACAGCACTATAGCGAATGAAATATTAAGGGATATTCGTTTCAAAGAAAAACATTACCCAAAGAAAGTTTCACCAAAAGCTATTGGGGCTAAACAAATCCGGGAAAAGTTTGTATAATAGAATGTAATCTAAATTATGGCTTCATACCGCGAGACGCGCTGAAAGTGAACCCTGTAGGTGACGGTGAAGGAAATCGGTCGAGAAAAAAATTATTTTTTATACACAGAACTTATCATTTAGCGTTTGAATTTAAATAAATTTGATACCGGTCCTGCGATATCGGAACCAGTACGGTATATTGTAACGGAATATTGTAATATCAGTATTATTTTATACTTACATCGTAACAACGATGTATCCGTAATATATGATTATACCAGCATAGATAATATCAATAATTGTATCAAATACTGAAATATAATAATTATTATGAATATAATATAATAATATCAATAATACCATTATTAAATAACGAAATGTGAAAATTGTATAAATGTTTTCTAAATTAAACTTTTTGAAAAGCGTGCGTATGGTATTTTATTAAAAAACAAGTTGGTATTTAAAATTTTTTAATTGAACTGAAACTTATATCCATTTAACTATACTTTCTGTACATTTTTTTGTCATCATAATTTTTTTCAATTTATTTTTTTTGGTATTATATTAGGTATAATACATCCTTCAAGTGGTATTTAGAATATAACATTTACACAATATTAAATTAAAAAAAAAAAATACTGGAAAAAAAAATCGTAAACCCTAGTATTATTCTGAAATTTGGATATTTAAAATTGTGTACCTACGTGCTATTGAAAAATTTGATGAATGCACAATACGTTTTTGAAATAGGTTTGGATTGGTCTATTCATAGACATAAATTTACTAAATAAATTTTTAATTTTTAATTTTTCAATGAATATAAAATAAAAAACATAATCGATCGTTCATTTTAAAAAATAATGTTGTTGAACAAAATTTCAATCACCGGTCGTAAAACACCCACCGATCCAGTGTATCGGCGCCAAAAAGAGAATTGTTAGTTTGATAGAGATTGCTGGTGGGAAACATAGTCATAAATTTGTTCGTGTTTTGGGGAAACACAATAACTCTAATTTAGTTTTACAAATAAAAAACAAAAAAAAGTATATTTACACATTTATTTGCGTTGCACTACATAATATTATGTGTCGTTTGAAATTCGCTCTCTAATAGATAGTTTTTTCAACGATTTTTTTTTTTTTTTTTTAAAAATTTGAAAATAGACCCAATAATATAAAAATACTAAACTTAATTTTGTAATTGGCTACAATGAAGGCTACTAGATGATGAGATACAAATTGTAGTAATTTAGTTTCCAGTATTACACAAACCATTATGAGGCACAATAACCGTTTAAAATAACACTGGTTCGTTTGGAATTGGCTTATAAAACAGCAAAAATCGCACTCTAAAGCTTTTAGCGGAATTTTATATACGCCATAATGTATCTGTTTGACCATAAAACCGCTACAGAAACACTTTCATTATTATTAGTTCAAAATTATAACACTACGCCGACTAAGTTGGGTTATACAAATTATAGTATTAACGGCAGATGTTACAGTATTTAAAAGGATTTATTTTTACTGTAAAGCTTGATATGAAATTGAATACATTTTTACTTGAACAGTTATTTAATATTAGTTTTTTTGGTGCTGATATTTTTTCAAAACTTGTTTATTTACAAAAAAATTCATCATAATATTTACAATCATCATATTATATTATGATTATTTGAATATTTTTATTTTTGTACTAGTTATCATTATAATATATGTTTATTAGTAGTAAATTACTATAAATACAGACTCATAGATTAAAAAAAAATGATTCTATTTTAAATTTTAGTATAATCTTTTCTAGTGGAAAAGTAAATCTTATTGATATTTTAAAATTGTCAAAATTGAAAATTTCTGGTAAATTGAATAAACGTAGGGAAAAATAAAAAAAACAATTGTTGAAAAACTGGAATTTTTATACAAAATGGTTTTTTGACAAAACTGATTTCATTTTTTTTTTGGTGTAAATAAAAAAAAAAAAAAACGTAGATACAAACGGTTTTTACCGAATGTTATTAGCATTTTCTATACACCATATAAAGACATTAAAAAATTTTCGATTTGTATTAGTATTTTTATTATTGTTAGTAAAACTTTTTTGGTCTGTCAAAAAATTTGAATATTTAATACAGAGTTTTTTTTATACATTATTATTGTAGTAATTTAAAAATATTTATGATGTATAAGCTCGAATTTTTTTATAAGCATTTAAAATTTAATATTTAACAAAAATTCGGCAAAATCCAAAATATTTATAATAATTTATAAATTGTTGAATTTTTAAAGATTAAGATTGAAAATTTAATCCAAAGTTTCTCAATTTCACACTCTAACCAAAAATCATTGTATAATATGAAAAACAATTTTGAGGGAAGATCTATCAGCATGTATTACTAAGTATAGCTTATAATATTATTGCTATTAAAGTAATCAATTTTACTATTAGTAAAACAGTAGGTTGAATTTTTTTTCAAAAAACATTGCATTTGAAAATCTCATTATATATATAAAATATAATAATATATTTTAAAAGTGGCAAGTAGGTACCCTTGAATAATATTTTAAATCGTTAATCTTTAACGTAGTTTAAATATTTAATTTCATCCAAAAATTATAATTTAATAATATATAATATGAATTTTAATGGATTTTTAACTCATAGTGGATTCAATATGAAAACTCAAGTGTAAGTTAATTTGAAGTCTGTGAATTTACCGTCGTTATTATTATTTAAAATTTAACTACGAAAGACCCGTAGACACTGATGTACCGAAATTGCATACACAACGCGCCGGCTAACATATATAAAACATAATAGGTATTATTCACATCCAGAATAATGATACAACTTATACTATTATTGTATTAATTATAGGCATTGATTATTTTGTTGTCTAGGTCTTAATAAAATAAACATTATTTCTCATTTAACGGAAAACATCGTGGTGTATAATTAGTGCAAATAAAAGGAAGTTGGGCAAGTGGATATCGCTCTGCTGTACATTAGTTGTCGTGTGAGTCAATGTTATAGATATTTGAATTTAAAGATCATCATTGTATACAAAAACCTATTCAGAGCGAAGATTGGTATGCCAGCCCAATCGATAATTATATTTTATGATATTATTGTTATTAAAATAATTTATTTCCAAAAACATCGCATTTGAAAATGCCATCGTGTGTATAATGTATAACGATTTTATACTTTTAAAGTGGTAAGTAACCACGAAAAAATATTTTTAAATTACAAAGACATAACTATAACATCGTTAATCTTTATATAAATGTGTAATTTCGTCTAAATCTGAACTTAAAATGTCTATATAAAAAAAAAATAAAGTTTATTCATTTTTACAATTATTTTGTTACAGTATAAATTACTTATGAGAAACCTTGTTTTAAATTTTCAAACCTTAGCCTTAAAAATTGATTATCTTATGAATTTTTTACTACATAATAATTTGCAGATTTTGATGAATTTTGTAAAAAGATTAACCTTAAATGTTTATATAAAAAAATGTCTCTATTTATCTTTAATATTTTCAATCTGCTTTTATAAAAACTTATGAGGAACTTTGTATTAAATTTTTAGATCGACATTTATAGGAAAAAGAACTTAAAAAATCAAAATTGTAAAAACAAATTTTTTTTAGTTAAAAAATTATGAATTGTTTAATTTCTAAATCTAAGGTTTGGAAATATAATACAATATTCTTCATAAGTAGTTCATACTTTAACCAAAACATTATAAGTTTTAAGTTCTAATTTGGATAAGATAAGATATTTAAACAAAGATTGATGATTTTAGTCATTGTGTAATAATTTAAAAATATTATTTGTAGGTGCTTGAAACTTTCAAAGTATATTATTATATTTTATACACATATCCAGTTTTCAAATACAATGTTTTTGGCTAAAATTAATTCAACCTACTGTATTCTAATAGTAAAATAATTTACTTTACTAGCAATAATATCATAGTATATACTTAGTATTTAATTTTATAGATTGACAGATCATCTTCGCTCAGAATTGTTTTTTGTATACAATGATATAATTTCATTGAATTTGAATTTAACACATCCATTATTGTGATTCATACAACACTTAATGTATAGAAGAGCCACTTACATAACTTTTTGAGTTTCAAATAAACATTGATTTGCCTGTTGTAAATAAATGAAAAGATTACAATTGTTTACATAATTGAGTATTTACTATATTTTCCATTTTTAAACTTGTATTAATATATAACTCATTCTTAAATAAATCTGATATGACAATTTCAGATGAAATAAAAGTAAAATAATTGTATTTTTATAAGCTGTAGTTATTATTATGATTTTTGATTAAGAAAATTGCGAGTACAAAATAACCATTTTTTGTGTGATATATTTGATATTGGAATCGGTATGAATCTATCAATCTCAAACGAACTGGATAAAAAATAAATTTATACACATAATATCGCACAGTGAGATTTTTTTTCTATTTCAAAATGTTAACATTGAAAAAACAGTGGGTAGAGTCTGGAGAAGAGCGTTTGGTCAAAGGGAAATCCATTTTTTATGATGTTATCGATGTAGTGACACAGTACTGCGAAGAGTTGAAATTCATTGTCCTTCTCTCCTACCCTATACTTTCCATATTCAGAATAACAGATCACTGAACTGGGAATAATTATTAAGCATATGAATATTATTTATATATATATTACATATATCTTATCGGATTCCAATTTTTCCAGTTAATTTTATTTTATAGGATTCATATATATATATATATATATATATATATATATATTGAATTTTAATCCTACTGTTAATGCATTTGATATAGACATGCATACATACAAGTTAAACATAAAAATAAAGTATACAGTTTATGGTATTATATTAATGTGTCGCAATATATTGATAGTAAATTATCAGGTATCTAATAATTTAATACTTTTAATTATTTTAGCAACACATATTTAAATAAATGTTATTTACATAGTATTTAAAAATTTTGAATAAGCTACAAGGTTGAGTGACGCACTTAACAATATTTGGATTGAAATGGTTTTAATCAGCTGTAGTCAATATTAGCTGGAATGAAATAAAACTTATATCTACTTCAGTTTAATTAAAAATTAATATATGTTTGACGTAAAGGTATACTGAACGATTGCGAAAGAAGAGGTCAAAGATACCGAGTGATGAGTAGATTGAATTCTTGACATTTTATATTAAATTATTGCATGATAAATAACGAAAATGTAAGTTGTATGCATCTAGCCGTGACATATACACATAAATTGAAATTGATTTTAAAACATAAAGTAACTCGTAAGAGAATTTGATATAATATAAGCGACTGTGGAAGGGAACACTAAGAATAAGACAAACGTCAGTCGGTCGTAGTCATCAATCTCCTCGCTTTGCATGACAGTTTAGAGTAGGAATCAATATGTTTCGTACTAACCTCCACTTACTATTCTTATTATATTTAAATACTTATATGCCAATATAGAAGGTACCAATATGTTTTATTTTGATACACTTTATTATTTTGACAATTTTTATAAGAAATAATTTTCGTAATAAATACATTGAATTATAATTTGAAATTAATGTAGGAAATGCCAAAATATTTTTGAGAATCATATTATATTTAAATCTGTTGTTTATTTATCTTTAAAAATGTAAGAATGCACTTAAGACTATTGTTGGCAAAAAATATTTTTCTACATTAACCTAAATATGTATTGTATTTTGTTTGTATCATCTTTATTAATACAGTACAAATATTTTCAAAACGAAACTAATAACTATTATATTTTAAATAAATAAATAATTTTGACTTTAAAATATAAATTATAATCAGTTATGGCTTGTTATACTTATATTAGAAAATAATTTAAATACGAAATTGCAAATGCCAAAAGCGTTTAAAGTATTTTAAAAAAACACGATTTTTCGATATATTTCATCTCATATTGCTATTTAATGTTTATATGTAGTTACTAATTTTTAAGTTTATATATATTAAATATTAATTGTTGAGGTGTTTATTTATTTATTATTACTTATCAAAAGCATACTATGTTTATTTTAAAATATTTATATTACCTGAAAATTACTTAAGGAAAAAATATTAATTTTAATTACATTTATATTTTATAATGCTTTTTTGGAATTTGTGAATTTTTTTTAAAATTATTAATGCACGCGTTATTTTCAAATTTAAAATAATACCGTTGTTTTAACATAATCTCTACTGTGTTAATTAAAAAATATACATATTATTATGTTATTATCGGGTACGAAAAAGTTTTTGATAATGTACGATGGGATAAAATATTTGAAATGTTAAAGAATTTAGTAATTTAATGCCTAGGAAAAGATTTATGAAAGCGTATGTATATTGTATAGCATTGTATTGCTGTAAGACGTAAACTGTGAGTGCGATATAGATGGATGCGTTTGAAATGTGGTGTTACTGCAAATTGGTAAGAATCCTTTGAACAGAACAAATGAATAATGAAGAAGTTTTAAATATTATAAAATAGAAAAGACAGATAAGGAAAATAATTAAGTCTAGAAAGTATAATATAATAGGCCGCAATATGGTGATGTAAAAATCCACGTAGGAAAAGGTAGATTAGAGATGAAGTACATACTATAGATCCGAAAAGATATGGGGAATAATAAATACCGAGAGTTAAAGGAATTAAGTCGGGATAAAGGATGTAGATTGCAGCTTACTAATCGAAAGGTTGATAAATGAATAACGTAAAAATACATTTTATTTATATCATATTAAATATTTAAAGATATTATTACTCCTATATATTATATATTTATGTTTACTTTTAATCAAACCTGTTAATTGTTATATTAATTATTATTATATTGAAATTATTTTAAAACGTTATGTTTTAATTAGTTATTTGTACGTTTAATTATAATTTGTAATATACATATATAGGTACCTATAAACAGCTATGATTTAATAAAAATAATATAAGGTCCTGAAAATATCATTAAGATTTATAAATCCTTGTTCAAATGTAGCCTTTTTGGGTTAGTTTGGCTTAATCGACTCAAGTCAAAAAATCACAGTTCTTGTTATGAAAATTCTTTAGTTATTAAACAAAACTTAAAATAGTTCTTAGAAGGTAAATTTATTCGATTCTGGAGTTAATACACGATTGAGTTTTTTAAAAAATGTTATAGACATGTTTTGTAATTCATTTGTTAATTTATTAATTGCCCTGCTTGTAATACAAACATTGGTTGGATATACAAATATATAATTTTTAATATGAAATTATGTAAAGCGTAGATTTTTTTCATAGTTAGATACTGAATAGTGAAATATTTATGAATTTGTTGTATATCAGTCTTCGATTATTAAGTCGCAGTTCTAACAAACCTACCCAATTTTAAGTTGGAAATTATCAACTTTTATTTAATATTTCATATGCGATAGCTATCAGACAATTTCATGTCAAATTATAAAATATTATGTAATTATAAATTTATTTTAAATTTAGGAGTGAGATTATTCTGAGTCATGTGATTGATAGTCGAATGATCCTAAGGCTAAATTAAAGAATATTGCGATGTAGATATTGAATATTATATTTTTTCTCAAATTATTAAAATTTAGTGATATTAATTATATATAAATATAAGTTTAAGTAATAAAGTGAATATTATAGTTTTAAATTATAATTATTAATTTATGAATTTCATAACAAAAAAAAAGTTGAATCTCTCAAGAATAATGTCAATGCAGAAAACAGATCTGAGTTCATACAGTTTATATAACTAATGTTATGATAAATCTTAAGAAAGATAATTTACAGGTTATACTCGTATGTTGAGGTTATTTTTATGCTATTATCTATTTATAGTTTATACTGTAAGACTAATAGTAAAATAAATTATTATACTAATTATTAGCAATATATTTGTATGAGAATAGACTGACAGTCAGTTTTCGTTCAGAATCTTTTTTTGTATATAATGATTTATCATTTAATTCCAACTTAATACGTTTATTAAAGTGATCTACTCAATGACACGGGGTTCGCTCGACTTCTAATGCACAGCAGAGCAATTACCTAATTCCCTCTTTTTTTTAATCAAATGTGTTTACTGATGTTGTTTTGTTATAAGAAATACGTTTTTAATAAAACGTGTTTAAAATATTCTGTAAATAAATGAGTTTTATATTATAACTCATTTATAAATTTAACATGTTTACACCATTTTCAGGGTATCAGTGTATCCGTATAATTGTTCTACTCTTTTTATTGATTATGAAGAAAGAAATAAATAATTTGTTTTCTATTTATTTCTATCATATGTCTATGACTAAAATTATTTTATGTACAGGTAGATAGGTCGGTAGTATATGCGTCGATTTAAAATCCTTCGTATTCAATGTTATTTTATGTAAAAATTCTTAAGCCGAGAGTTGCGCCCGTGAGACTTAGTCGTGTATGAGCTTATCGTCAAACCAGTGGGGCCCCATTAAAACCGGCGATATTGAAATGTAGCACATATACACATACTGTAAGCTGTTTGGTGTGGTCGGCGGGTGGGAAGAAGAGGAGTTGCACGTAAGGGTGTTGCAAGGGGAAGCTCAGGTTTATTTCGACTGTCAGACGCACAGCTTGGGGATTCCCAAGACCACTTCGCCAAACAAATTAGTTCCATCGTTCTTCGTGTATATATATATACATTTATTTATTGAGAGAGAGAGAGAGAGAGAGAGAGAGAGAGAGAGAGAGAGAGAGAGAGAATGAGAATCCATCCATTGCTCTTGTGGTCTCTCATACTGCCTCTCTTTATTTGGTCCAAAACCGATGTTCCGACAGGCTCTGGCAACTTCATACATACAAATCGTTGGACTCTACATCTACGTTATTAATCAAACGGACATCGCCCATGTACATTCGCTAGACGACCGCTTACAAGGTACTACAATTATTATTACCGTTCTAACCCGTCGGTTTGCTGTGAATAGATTCATGACGTGCCTAACATAGCCAAGTGATATATCTTAGGCGCTAATGAAGTTGTTGTACCTTTAGAGAATGGAGGGACATGAATCTTGAATTATGACAAATCGTTGACTTCGATTTCGCAAGGTAAACTATTGCAACAGTTCACTAAACGAAATACAAATCTGAATCGTTTGCAATAAAAGTGCCTAAATAGTGTCTCGTAAATTAACTTATGCGTAATATTATAATAATAGTTTGAAAAATTAACTGCTCAAAAATGATGAACGATGCAAATTAAATAATTGTTTCATTGAAGAGTTGTGTTTATCTAATCTGTATAAATACAATTATAAATACTATGAATTTTAGTTTAAAAGTTATAAATTATTTTTTAAATTAAAAATGTACGTACAAATACAGTTGTTTACTGATAATAGAATCATTGGTAATTGATCAAAATAGTTAAAAATCTTAGAAAATATATTATCATTAATGCAAAGTGTTGAACCAGTTATATATTAAAAATACCTTAACGATTTAAAACGCTAGAAAAAAATGTACTTGTTACTTGGTAGTAACTATAAAACGTTGTTAATCCTTAGTCCGGTACTACGGTGTATCAGTGTCAGATTAATATTTAACTGGGGAATACAAGAGAATTTTGATGTTAATAATATTAGATAAGGCACTTGCCTGTTATGCCGAG
Source organism: Pentalonia nigronervosa (assembly GCA_014851325.1). Classification (NCBI taxonomy): domain Eukaryota; kingdom Metazoa; phylum Arthropoda; class Insecta; order Hemiptera; family Aphididae; genus Pentalonia; species Pentalonia nigronervosa. The sequence goes on from JACXSJ010001415.1 coordinate 22,065, forward strand.
CACAATTTAACGTGTATTGAAATAAAATGTTAATTATAATATATTTTACTTTACCAATGACTTGATAGCAATACACAAAACAATAGTGATGAAACGAGACTACTTATTCGGCACACGTAGGTATTTACAAGCATATCGGAGGATTATTATTAAACATTTTGACAAAAATCAAAAATAATTATACGGTCATGGTACTCTGTAATAATACAGAACGGATGTAAAATGATACGTGCTTCTGTGGTATGCATAAATATTTATATTTGCGTTATTTTAAGGAGTTTAGGTATACTTTTGCTTCCATATTTTTTTGTGTAAATTTTTGTATCATATAATACATAAATTAATTTAATTATACATATTTTTATCAGTAATAAAGATGATTTTCATATTATATTGTGTGTGGTGAGAGAGGGGGAAATTTCCCAATAAATCAATTCTGTAGCACAAAGATTAGCCCAAATCACACTGAATTATAAAAGATAAATCATAAATGATTTATCACACAATCATTAAGATTAATTGTTCTGATAATTAGTCCCACTACAGGTACACGTGTTATATTTTTGCCTACGTTCTGTTACCACACCGGGTCGAGCGGCCGTTCATCGCTACTTCTAAAATTGGGCTGTACAAAATGTTTTGCTATTGAAATACTGAAATAACGCCCCTTAATACTACACCACACACATATATATATATATATATATATATATATGCACCTATGGCGTTATACTACGATAATTATTCTTTTTAATTTAATAATGGTTGTGTTGGAACAATTGATTTATGAGTTTCATCTAAGAGTTTACTGTTAAGTTGACTATCAACCATAGTACAAATGATTGCTTTTATTTGTTCTAATGCTTTTTTTCTATTCCTAAAAAGAGTCCACAGAAAAAATAATACATTTAAAAAACACAAATCAAAATCTAATACAATTCTCGCTTAGCTTAGAAATTAAAAAATAATATTTTCTTATCATACCTTTAAAGCAATTTATAATGTGTTCAATTAATGCGTTATTTTTTTATAGTTTTTTTGTTTCAGTTAAAAAAATTAGAAATGTATTAAAACAATTTTAAATAGATATACAAAAATCGCTGTAAAAAAGTAATTAGTAAATAAAAATAATTATAAAATTGTGCAGACCTATGAACTATGTTATTTCATAAACCCGATTATTGTAGTCTTAATTGTTCATATAAATCATTATTTTAATTTTCCATTGAATGATTGCTTCAATGACATTTTGTGTGTAATGAATTGTTTTAGTTGTCTAAATATATATTTTTTGATGTTAGTTAATGTAGTGACTAAAGATATATTTCAGAAAACACGGTTTTGTCAATTTATTTTTATTGAGCTTTATTCACACTTAGTCAGCCTATATTATTTGAACTTTCATTTGTCAATGACTCGGCGATATTTGTAATGTTAAGGCAGTGAAGCGAACAAGACATAGAAAACGCTCGTTGTTCTCGGTCATGTCTCGTGCAATTTCGTGCTCAATCGTTTGTCGACATCTATACCCACATAGAGCATCGTCAACATGTTTTCCAAAACGACTATTTTGTAAACGAGAAATTAATTTTCAACCCCTTGTCCGCTCTTTGAGAATAGTCTGAACGACCTTCTCAAGAGCATACTTTTTGATATGCATCTGCGTGTGGAACGTTGGGTTCCCCTAGAGACCATTGTTCTCTTACACAAATGTTGTCATAGGATCTCGAGTAGAAGCTGATGCGGCAAAGAATCACATGATTTACAGTTTATCATCACTTGACTTGACTTGACTATGGTAAAATTGAAAAAAAAATATGTACATTCGTTATCTATAACTACTCGTAGCGACTGTGGTTTATGCGCTTATGATAAGAATTTATTTCGTTATAGTTGAGCGAAGTATGTGGAAAATAAAACCACAGATCTTCAAACATTTGGTTGAGTATGATGAGTCTTGTTTTTTTGAGTAGTAATTATGAATAGAAGAGGCACATTTATCTATATATTAGAGTATTATATACTTATACATGAGATACAATATTGTTATTTATAATTTGTATCTGTTACGTACATATTTTAGGAAATATGAATGAAACGTAATGTTTTTTTGTACAACCATACGATAAGCAAATAATTGGGAGTAATACTATATTATTTTATTAATTGTGAAGTTTAAAAAAATTGGCGCATTCATAAAACCTGTTTTCATATAATGTTCGACTGTTGCCAATGTAATAATTGTTTAAAAATTATTGTTATGTACCAATTCAATTATATTTGTATTAAATATCAATATAATTCTATGTTACACAATTTATGTAATGATATTTTAAAATAAAATCGAAAATTATTTACAGATTAAACATATTTTATATGATCTATTTTATACATTTTAGTTTTCAGGATTATGTATTACATTGTTATTCATAAGTGTGGTTATTATTTTTTTTTTTTTAAATAAACAGTTAACAATTTAGTTTCAAAAAAACTTATATAAAAATAAAAATTGGTAGTTTAGGGGACAATGGTCGACATTTTAGTCTGTGTTTTTGTTTCTAAAAGGCTACACAGTTTATGGAGGGATGTCCGGTCAAATGCCGAGCTTTAGGAAAGGTCGCCTTGAGACCTGACCCACTTATCCTAGCGTGGCTCATAACAGCTATTTTTTCAATTTCGGTCTCCCCCTTATCCGAAGGAAACCATCTTTAAAAAAAATAAATAAATACGTAAAGCTTTCCCGCCATTTTTACGACTATTCCTATTTTTGTCCTTTTCTCATATATTTTTACATTGGGATAAATCTGACCCAAGTTTTACGACACCAAAGGAAATCCTATTTACAATTTACAACACCATGACCAATATGCATGATTGGTCAAAATGAAAATCATACGAAAATAAATCGAAAACCTAGCGTTGAAAATACATTTGTGTCTTATCGCATTTTCCCAATGGTTAGGAATTACATTTTTTAAACATTAAAGGTATTTAAAGCTATGAAAGTTTTTCATCTTGGGCTTATGCTAGATATATAAGTATATACAATTTTTGTTTAAGGTACTATTTATAGTTTTCTTTTTTGTGTTTTATACGTGATAATATTTTTCATTAAGTATAGCTAAGTATTCAAAAAAAAAACATTTAAAAATATTGAAGTTAATCAGGTTTTGTATCAAAATGCTCAACTTGTTTTTTTATTTCAAAAACTTTTAACAACAGTAAGTTTTTTATTTTCGCATAATTTTAATATTTCTACCTTTATTTATGGAACTTTTAACCTTCAATTTTCGAATAGAAAACTTTAAAACATTTAGGTTTTGAATTTTCAAAGAGAATAATAAATATTTCTAAATCAAATGGACAAGATTTATGATTACATTTATATCAGACTAAGATTAATTATTTATAATTATTTAATGCTTTAATCGGAGGAATAGAAAAAGGATATTTTAAAACGTACACCATTAACCGATAGTACATTTTTGTAATTATATTTTATATATAATTATGTGTAATAAACAATATAATAAAGATTGTTAATGAGCAATTGATGAAAATATTTAAATTTACACTTTATCTTTTTGGAACAAAATATTCACTTTGTTTATTTCATTGTAATTCAAAAGAAAATAGACATTTTTACCATATTTATTATTTTAAATAAATAATATAAAATAAAAATAAAATAATATAATAATAATAATAATAATAATAATAATAATAATAATAATAAAATAATAATAATAATTTTAATAATATATATAATATTATAAATGTATTTTGTTATGAAATTGGCAATTTGGGGTTTTAAGTATTTAAAAATGTCTCATTAATGATTAATCTACTTATGTTATAACTGACTTTCAAACGATAGAACTACATTTTAATTTTATTACAGAGGACATAATAGCCATAATAACAACAATAGTGTTTTATTTAATAAATTACGATAGATTTGGTTAAAGCAACATTTCACTAATAATTTACATAAGTCAATAAAATACACGGTACATGTTTACATATAATTCTTGTTTAAAATGGTTTAAAAATTCAACATAAACTTAAACTGTAAAGTAATGTTATATCCACTTTAAAGATCTAATTTATTGTGAATACTCCAATACTCGGGAATCGTGGTTTTTCGCATTTTTTAATTTTAGTATTTTAACCGCGGCTTTTGAATTATTCAACTGGCATCTCATGGTCCATTAATCCCCCCTAACCTTGGTATACGAGTTTTCGAAATGTAATTCCAAGCTCTCACCCTACTTGCTCTGATACAACATACTTGATTTCAAAGCGTTTCGTTAAATATTTAGGGTGTAATGCATATCAGCAACTTTACTGAACTACGGCATGCGGAATAGGTTAAAATATGTTAAAATTTCCGAGTATAGTTGAATGAGAAAGAGTTACACGTAAAAGGAAAATGTTTACCGTAATCGATGACAATTATTTACTGTTAGAAAAAATGCTATACAGCAAAAAGCTTTTTAATGTAAAAATATATAAAAAATATCACATTCTGAAAAGCTATAAAAAAAACTAATGAGACCCAATGGAGTTGTTTCAAATGACATATGTGCATGCATTACCTATAGAAAACTTCTACTGAACATATATTTATTTTATTAGAGTTTATCACCAATCATTTAGATGTAAGGTTAAAAATTAATGATTATATTATTATATTTTACAATAACTATATACACGAAAATATAGGAACTTAATGAAAACATAGTGACAAAAATTATTTTAACCATATAAAACCATAATCTATGAAGTTATTGTAAAATATAAAATTTATTAAAATGTAAGGTATGTGATTTTCATTTTGAGATTTTATTATGATATTATTTAATCTGAACAGCAGTGTTAGGTGTACTAGATACTATTAGAGATTGAATTAATTAAGTCATTTTACTCTTTACTCAAATAAAATGGCAATGAAATAACTTTACTTTTCAATCTAAAAAGAACCTACGTTACCTCCACATTAAAAAAAAACAAGAAAATGGTTCATATGTTTTTATTATTGATCGCCATTCAACAAGTAATGAAAGAATAAATACTATCTAGATTATTCAAAAAAAAAAAAAAAAAAATAGCTAACAGTTGAAATACATAACATTCAGCAATTAATTGTTTTAGATTTTGAGCAGAACGATGAATGTATATTGATTTTACAATGTTGTGGGTTTTTTTTTTTGTGTTTGTCATCACGTTTTAGGGCAGTGAAAGTGCTCCGATTTTCTTCATCAGCATCATTTCTAAAAGGAAAATGAACTAGTTGGTACTTTGGGAAGATCAAAAGTATAAAGTTCCCAATAATTTATAAACACGCTGGGAAAAACAAAAAAAATATTAAGGACGAACGGGAATTTTTTCGCAAAGCAAATTTTTGATATAATTTATATTTATTTTTATGTAACAAAAGAAATAATGATGATCGTAAATACATGAAATTTTCACCGAATGTTAATATAAAAATGTTCTATACACCATAAATTTTTCAAAATAATTTGACTATTTTTGAGTTATTTATAAGTATAATACATTTTCGGGTTTATTTTTTATAATTGCCGATAAAAAATTTGACAGTTGGCCAAAAATTTAATTTTAATAATTTTTAAATTAATTTTAGGTCTAGATATTTTTGTTTTTTTCAAATTTTTTTCCTTAAATATCGATAAAAAAAATTTTATTGGTTCTTGAAAATTTAATACAAGATTTCTCATAAGTTGTTTATTAGTAGATAAAAAATAATAAAAATATATAAGCACAATTTTTTTTATAATCATTTAAAGTTCAAATTTTGACTAAATTCATCAAAATCTCGAATCTTTGTAAATTATTTAGTAGTTGAAAATATATAAAACGATCAGTTTTTATAGCTAAAAATAAAAAATTTAAAATGAAGTTTTTTGTAAGTATTTAAAAGTGTAACGTAATCGAAAAATTAAAATAATATATTAAAAAAATAATTTTTATAGACATTTGCAGTTCAAATTTTAACAAAATTAAATGTTTAAATAAAGAATAACAATGTTAGTCGAAATTGTAAAAATAAATTTTTTTAGTTAAAAAATTATGAATTAAACAAATTCTAAATCTGAGGTTGGGAATTACATATAATACAATATTCCTCATAAGTAGTTCATACTTTAACCAAAACATTATATTATGTTTTAAGTTCTAATTTGGAAAAGATTAGATATTTAAACAATGATTGATGATTTTAGTTATTGTGTAATAATTTAAAAATATTTTTCGTGGGTGCTTGAAATTTTTAAAGTATGTTATATTTTATACACTCAATTAAATTTTCTAATGCAATGTTTTCTGCAAAATTAATTCAACCTTCACTATTATTAATAGTAATATGAATTATTTTAATAACCATATCATAGAATATATTTAGTTATGTGGGCTGACAAACAGCTTTTGCTCGAAATTGTTTTTCTTACACACTGATTTATATCATTGAATTCAAATTTAACACATCCATTATAGTGACCCCACTCGACGCATACTGTATAGCAGAGCGGTACTCACTTGCCGACCTTTTTTAACTATTTATATATACTTGTGTTATTAATAATAACTTATTATGTATAAAAACATAATAACACTGCCCACCCAATATGTTATAGAAAACATTCCATATATTTTGAAAAAAGTAAATTAAAAATATTATTTTTGCTTGTAACATTTTTCGAGATTTAAACTATTGAAAACTGAATTGCAATGAATTAATAAATAAATAAATAAATAAACAAACAAATAAATAAATAAATAAATAAATAAATATATATATTACTTAACTTACGCATTATAGTCATTATTATAGTATTTTTATTATTATTATTTTTTTTTTAAATTCGTAATACATGATACAAGTCGAAATGGTGACGTGTTATAGTATCATGAGAATAGAAATAAATTACTTATCAAAAGAAATTTCCTTTACAATATTTTCGTTACATTTATAATAAAATTACATAACCTAATATTTTGTTACGTTACTACTTAACACTATTCAACAATTAAATGAAATACTATTTATTTAATATATTAGAGGTAAAAGTGTTAAGAAATCAGTTTATCAATTACAGAGAATGTAGGTATACAATTAAATTACGAGACCAACATTTTTATAGAACAACATTTGGATTAATGTTGTTTATTCATATTAAAGAAGGGCGGTAAAAGAATCCTTTTTAGATAAAATAATGATTTTAAATTGTTTTGTTAGGTATTTAAATGAATCATATAATATATTTATTTAATTTTACTTTATGTGTGGTTTTTGTCAATTTGTAGTTGATTAATCATTTTATTATTATTATTATTATTTTTGTCTTCGACCGTTGGCTTGGATTGTGCAACGGTCAAATTATAAATCGAATTGTATTCAGCTTTGAAGTAATAACATTGGTATCCTATTCCACTTGACCACACTGAATAATATATTATTGTGATAATTAAAAAAGTTGTATATCTACTATGTTTTAACAAAAAAATATTCTTCCATTATTAAAAATAGTAATGTATTCAATATATAATAATTTATTTAATGAAATAATAATAATAAAAAAAAATGTATTCAATAATAAATTATGGGGTTATTAAAGATGTATACATTTTTTGTTTATAAAAATAATTTAGTTTAGTAAATAAAAGTTTCAATAATTCAGTATCTATGTTTATTGAAAATTCTAAAGAGACAATTCCTTTGCTAAATTTGATTCATATTTCTGTGATCATGTGATTGGTTATCACTTATCAGAAGATATAGGTAGTGAAAAACTGAGGACACTCGTGCTGATTCAGAATAACTTGGCTGTGGTTGATTGTGTTTCGAGTGTATAAATCTTATTGTTGTGCGATTCATTTCTTACTAACGGACTCACTGTGTGTGATGGGAAATAGGGATACATTATAGAATGTGTTGTTGAACAGTTTTGAGTTTATTGCATAATGTGTTGAAAGCTAGCCAAGAAAAAGTTCATTCATTGATTATTATGTTTTAAAACATTTTTAATAATACAATATCAAAGTGTATTTCATTATTGGTATTGAAAATACATTTTAGTTTAAAAGTTTTGAACAAATGGCTCGGGTAATAATGTCACATAAATGTTTTTTTTTTATTTTTATTGATAACGTGTGTAATGTAGTAAAAACACATTCATGCAAATTTATCATAAACTATTGGAAAGTCAACCTCTTATAATAATTGTATACAATGACATAGATTGTCTTTCATTTATTAATGCAAATGTTTAGAAATAGATTTTCCAATAACATCCAGTCGAATGGTACAACTCAAATAAATGCGTTAACATAGGAGTCTGCATATATAAATATATATACGGAAATCATTTTGTAGATATTATATTATATTCTGTATGAAATCGTGTACGACGAACTGGGATTTCGTTTTAAAATTTAAAGTCAACTTTTTATGATCGATCTGCACGGACGTGTTTTTGCCGTGTTTAACACGCGAGAGACAAGATAACAAAAGAAAAGTTGGTATAATATTCTCTTAATCCCATGTTCATGATTATAAATGTGTGCATAAGTCCATCAATATGTATTACAATATTATATATCCATGCATGCGTGTACTGTATGGGGCTATGCGAACCTATTATATTGATGGACGTGAGCGTTTTTATTTTTGTTCACGGATTAAAAATATCCAAACATCTGAGTCTAAAACAAACCATAGTCATAAAAAATTATATCATACAAACATTAACAAAACAAATATTTTTTTTTTTTTTTTGTTTACACGTTATGCAGACTTGTAGTAGATCGAATGTAGGAATCTTTTAAAGTACGCTGCTTGTTCATCGCGAATCACGATATTTTAAATAAAAAGCAAAATAGTTGTTTTTTCACAATGATTATTTTGACAACATAAAAAATATATGATCAAGGAATTTGTTGTTAATTTAAATATTTTTATTAACGTTTTAAATTTTTTATATTATAATTTATAAATACAAATTTTAAATAATATATTAAATATTATATTATACATAACATTGCAAATTATGTAAAATCAAAATTATTTAAAATAAATAGTACATTTATGATATAGTTCATAGTGCGTACAGTTGTAGTTATACATATATTTTCATGTTTGGATGTATTTTCAAATATTCGTAAGGTTTACATATTAGAAAGCTGATGGTTAAAATAAAGTCTATACTTATGTACTTATTAGTTATAAATTATAACTATAAAGTATTAATAAATAAATTGTAGTAATTAAATTAAGTTCCTGGTCAGTTAGCGTTGCTAATTGTCTGCCCTCAATAATCGTTAGTTTATAATTTTGCCATATTATTATTGTGCTATCAAATTTACTTATTAGTTAGAATACACTGTAATGTAAATTATAAAATATACATAAAAAAAAAATTAAATTTTTGTTTCTGGTAACAGCCATGCAATTTTATTTGCATACTTTTTACAATTATGCAAATCAAGTTACCTGTTCATACGACATGCGTGATATTTATAAGCATAGTTTATTGTCTTATAAAATGCGGATAATGTGGTTTAAAAAAACATTTTTGGCGTCATACTCGTACAATAACATTTCGCGGGGTTGCGGGAGACTTTTTTATAAGTCTATATCCGATGATCAACATAAGTCTTCTAACATCATATTGTCGTCCATTTTTGTTGTCGGGTAAATAATTTAAACACTGACATATTCAGTTCTTCGGGTTGCGGATGACACATAGCGATTGGATTTCGCGATTAGCTTCCTTCGTTATATTATGTTATAGAACCTATACCTACCTATTATGTACGCAAGAAATTAATGCGTTGTATAATAATATTATAGCCTAGTAATATAATATAATAATCGGTTTGTGTACGATCGAATTTTGTTTTGACGAACGGCAATAACGTTTTCAAATATTATACTCATACCGTATGTAATTATCTGTGGTAGTTTTATAATTATTTTGTCGGAATAGTAGTCTATATCGACATTTGGATTAATCGAAAATAAATGTGCCGATACGTTTGTAAAGACGTGGAACCCAAAAACTGCAAGTGTGAAAATGTTTTACGGTTTTCTCCGTCAAATTTCGCCAATGGATGCTATATTTACCGTCTCTTAATTACTTACAGACATAACTATCTAATGACCGTCGTTTTTCTTTAAAGTTTTGCAGTGAAGCTTCGTATATAATATATGATGTTTTTTTTTTTTTTTTGAAATAACAACCCCTCCGTCTCCTTTACTCGTCGCGCATATTTCTCTCGAAAGTAAATATTGTCCAGACCTTCGAAGCAAACACGATCTCCCTTGTCGCGGGACAGAAAAGCAAATACCCTCCTCTTCATAGTTGTTGACACGCACAAAATGTACACACGCGCTTGAGTTTGTCACCCCAAGGCTTTCAGTTCGAAATTCAACAAGAGTTCAAAATGTTAATATTTCTAGTTTAATATATGTCTTACCGTTCTTAGGAAATTAAGTTTAAGTTATTTTTAGATTTTTAACAATAAATACAATTAATATAATTAAGAAACTAACATTAATGATTCGTATAATGTTTGTGTCGATGATCGAGCTTGCTCGTCCACGTGTTACTGTAAGAACAATGGTTTTTGACATGTCATCATTAGCAATTCTCTGAAAAAATATTAAACAGTTCCAAAAACCCCTCTTAAAGTATTAAGTGTTTAAAGTTTTTAATTTAATAAGCACTTAAGACGGTTTCCTGTTGTCTGAAAATAATTAAATATACCTACGTTATAATTTGTAAGACCGATATGATATTCAATATTCATAGAAGAATCTAAACATAGTTTATTTAAACTCATTATCAAAAATAAGTAATTCAAGTTTCTGGTTTTTTTAATTTATTCTAATCTTAATATTTCCATAAAATATGTGATATAATAAAATAATATTTTAATTTCTTTATACTTAGTTAAAGACACAAATCTATAGTATTTGTAATTTATATTTAATTGGGCGTTTTAGTAAACATAAATTTCTTGTATATTTAACTTATTAACTATCTAGTTATTTAAAGTTTATACAGTTTATTACGATATCATAATCTTCAATAGAGATATTAACTTAAATTTTTCAACATAATGTGACGCAAATTATATTATAATGATTATAGATTTTAAAAAATGCATTTTGTCAAGCACTTTTTCTCATATGTACGGTGGTAGGGTATGGCTTACATTATTTTGGTTGAATAATTCTTTGGCCAATTTATAAACTTCAATTTTTCTTCTGTTTTGCACCACATCATGTAGGTACAGCTTCACTTATCGTTTCTGGCACTTATGGTCGCGTTATCGTTATTACCATTCCCGTATTTTCCTTTCTCCGTTTCTCTTACTCTTTCTCTCTCTCTCTCTCTCTCTCTCTCTCTCTCTCCTTGAGTCATATTTCTCTTACAGGGACTAACGCGTTGCAATATGTACCCAAACTATATCCGCATGGATGATTTGGTTTTCTTCACTACTACTTGCAATTGGTTAAGTTCCTTCACCATCGTTTCGGCTCATTAGGAAAACATGAGTAGCTTTATTCTGGCATCCGGACTAATATCGTATTCACTCGATCTTTCTTTTACTCGTCGACCCACTCCATCATATTCTATTTATAGTTTCCCTTCCGCTTATTATATTGTACACTTTTACCTCTGTTCACTATCTGAACGAGTGCAGTACGGCGACAATAGCCTAAACAGGTCGAGATAGCGCTCGTTTACGGTGAATATATTTTGAGAGTTTATTATTGTAGAAATATAATATTGAGATGTTACTTTGTCACCATCGTATTATTATATGCATATAATATAGATCTGTGCATTAAATTGTGAATTGTAATAGTAATTACTTATTTTTATTCATTACAGGAATTTGGTTAAAAATTTATTTAATTTTCATTCACGGTTTAAATTTGGCCTAAATTTGCAAAAAAATATTGTTGGTTATCTTTTACTCATCAAAAACATAATATTTTGAAGAATATTTTGTATTCTCATTTTTTCGTTTCATTGTATGAAACTCTACACTATGATAATATGATAATGTTAGTCAATGGAATTTATTAACTATATTTTAGATGAATATTTTTTTATACATTTTATCAAAGAGATTATATTATTTCATTAAAATAGCTTGTGTACCAGTGATTTATTTTACACGATATTATGCAACAAATAGCAAAATATTATACAAAATTGTTTATAAAAGTCGTATAATCGCACACAATTGCAAATCAGCAGAAACAAAATTTAATTGCACATGCTTTCTATTGCTCGTATTGTGTGGATATTGGATATGTGGATATTTTATTTAAACAATGGTAAATCAAGAACCTATACAAATTTAACCTTTTCGAAGATAATATTCAAAAAAAGAAATTGTCAATTAATGTTTTTTATTTGGGTGTATGTCATATAATACCTATGTATCCATTATTTCGTCGTTAGTTTTTGAATGTAGGTATAATAAAAATAAAGCGTAGTGAATTTGTGTGCTTATTCATAGATCAGTTTTTTATTTTAATTTTATAAATATCACGGTAGATTATAGATAGTTTCCTTATCGCGAAAGAATTATATATTTGCGTTACTGTAATGTATAATATTTAGAGTTGTATAGAATAATGCATTGGCTTTACAATGATAAGGTTTTTTTGTTTGTACGTGATGGCTTTTTTTTTTTTGAATAAAAGGAATGTTCCGAAATTTTAATACGACTAATCTATAAATTGGAAATTGGAAACAAAAACAATGGCTTTATAAGAAATCTGTGAGATCAGAGTTCGATTCCCGTAGGAGCTCAAAACTATTTGCATTATTTTACAACTCTTTAATAATCATAAGGATATGCAGTGTTAAAATCAAATTTAATATAATGCAGTGGTATTATTTTTAAACAAAAATTATGACCACCATTGGATCATATACAGAATTTAAAGTGTATACATTTTTTCTATGACATGAAAAAATTTAGTTTTTATTCATATCTTATTACATTATTTCAACTGTATTTTTTTAATGATCATTGTTTGAAATATCAATTTCATGATAAATTAATATTAATATTTTAATCATTATATAAATTATTATAAATAGGTAGTAGATACGTCAAAGATATCTAAGAATTATGACAAAATAATCTTCTAAAACAAACTCTAAGATCTTAACTTTAGTAATTTTCTTAATTATATGATGAATCATTATTTAATAGTTGTAATATAAATTATCTAATATTAAATAAATATTTAAAAATTATATTATATTTATAGAATATTTTTATTTCACAGACGTTCTGTTTATTAATTGTCATTTGATTGTTTTAAGTCTATCTTATTAATATACATTGATAAATAATATAAAAGTTCAACTCAGTACTAGTTGAACTTAACGAAAAATGGAATTTATGCCTGTAGATTATTCATGAAGTCTTAGTTTTGTTAGCACTCAACATTTTAGAAATATGTATAAAATTAATGAAATATTTTGTAGAAAATTTTAGATTTTATAAATCAAGGTGTTCAAAAATCAAGATATCAAGAAAGCTAGGAAAATATAAATATCATATTAGGTAACTAATAGCAATGATCAAAATAGTAATATACAATAGCAAACAATAACGCAATAATTATTGAAGTAATAATTCATATCGTAAATAACATTTATATAGAAATACATTTCAGAATATTCCAGTAGTCCTATGTAAGTAGTTATTTAGTTACCTAAAGCGTTTGAAATTTGTGATGAATAACGTTGCAATTGTTAATTCACTGTAAACTGTTATTGCGCAACAGTTATACAGTTATATATATATTATAACCTATAATATATCCAGTGTTACTATTGGATTATACCACTTTAAGGTTAGGCAATAAAAGTAAAACAAAGAATAAAATGGACGAAGAAAATGAAAAAAAAAAAATAAAAATGTACAAGGTACTTGTTTGAACAATTGAAACAGACAAATATATCTTTTATTCCTACCGTGCGTTCTTTTTTCTTTATTCTTCAGTTGAAACACGAAAAACCGTATAGTTGATTCGTTACTAAAGTTGAATACGTTTCATTCTTTTTGTTGTTTTTTAAAACGTTTATCTGATAGAAGTACATATTGCATTAGTTTTTTTTTTCAAACATTTATGCAGTCAAGTATTTGTAATAAATTGTGGGGATATTGTGGTATTTTTGTTTGATAAATTTACAATAATTGTATGCATTGATGTTTTTTTTATGTACAAAAACATCATAAAAGATTATTTTTAATTTGAGTACAAAATACATATTTTTTTCTCGGTATCGATGGACATTTGAGCATTGTAATGATATGATTTAGATATACATTTTTAACAAAACATAATAATATGATTTAAAATAAGTTTATTTTATCTTTAATCGTATATTATGTCAAATATAAAAAGTATAGAATTTTAATCGGGTAAAATTATTTAAGTATTTTTCTGAAATAAAAATGTCTAATTCTAATAATATTTATTTACATATATTATATTTCTGCCGAGTCTTGAATATTTTATTATTTTTGGACTTGCATTTAGTTATTTTTCCGAAATCGTACGTTATGAATTAATATTTTCGAAAGTGTACTGTTCCAGTAGTGGGCGGCATGTTTATTCGCTGAACGTGCACAGTGTTACAATTCTGGCATGATCACAAATGACAATGATACCGTCCAATGCTAAGTCGGCCAACCGTAATATCTTCACGAAAGATTCCGTTTGCCTATTTCTCATTTTCTCCTTAAATATATATATATATATATATATATATATATATATATATATATATATATATATATATATATATATATAAATGATGTGATACTATACAATAGGAAAGCATGTAGCCGTGTATTTATGGATTATACTATTATAGCAGCTAAACTGTATCTAATAGGTCCGTTTTAGATTTGGTAGAGAATAAAATAGAGTTAAGGATTTCTTGGCCATATATATAGGACATAACGCAAGGAGGTGGGTGTTGGTTAAATTTGAACGGGTCTATCGAATCATTGAAATGGAAAAGAAATTAAATATATAACGGCGATATTTTAAAAATAACGTTTGTTCAAAAATCATTTTATGTTTTTAATGTATTGACAAATGCCGTGTGAAACCCGGAAGCATATCTACTGGTACATAATACTATTATATAATATTCACTATTTAAGGATACAATTTATTTGCATAAATATTTTCAATAAATTTTCATTTGTTATACTTTATAGCTAGTTATTAGTCGAGTCCAGCTATTAACATTTAATACTACATCATTAAATGTTCATTTCCTGAATTATAACTATATATTCATAAAAAAATATAAAAATATATTTATAATAAAAAATATTTTCTCTATCACCGAAAATTAATTAATTTAATTGCTTAAATATTATTACTTTATATAATTCAAGAAAATAATAGTATGTGAATATTTTTTTAACGTGATCATTTTAACTTAAAAAATATAAATGATACTGTATTAATCTAACCTGCTGCTAGATAAAATAATTATTTTATAATTTTATAGAATTGACTTCAACATATTTTTTTATTTTATTTTACTACCAATAAATTCAAATATGATTACTATTTTTCGCCTGCCCATGAACAAATTTTTATGTGCAATGCTGAATCATCCATATGCTTCTCACGTTCCGATTTATTTTAGGATTCTTACTCTTAGACAAAGATCTCGTTGCATGTCACGGGTATCATTTTAAGCTCTCACAATAAAGCTTCCACCCTTAGAAACTTTATACTTTTTCCTCCACAGATGCGATAATAAAACTGTCCTAAAACGTAGTAGTATTTTCTTTCTGCTTTAGTTTTAGGTTTTTTTAACCAAGTCTATCCGTATTAACGTTATTATGTTTTCTGGGAAAACACCTTATTACTAGTGATAAACGACACCCCAAAGGCATAACGCTTTCAAAAAAGGTTTGCAATTTTTTTCTGCGCCTAACTTCTTTATATGATTGTTCATGAAACCGACGATAGATGTAGGAAAGGGAAAAGGTTATAGGGTGATCGGTCATCGGCCGTAGAACAGCGTTCAATGTTTTGATATGACGTGTCTCGGTTCAAAATAAATAGCGATGAACAAAACTAATAAGTTTACTTCAAAACGGGGAACTAGGAACTCGTCTTGCTTTGCTCATTTAAGTTCAGAGTAGTAGTGACGTTCTATAGTGTTATAAAAGTTTTTAAAATGTGGTTGCGAATAAAAAAAAAAATGAACAGCTATTTTAACATTTTGCGACTGTAACTGCAATAATATGTAACTACAAAACTTCAAGTTGCTTAGAAGAGAAAAAATCTAATTAATTTATTTTCTAGAAATAATTATCTAATTCTGTTTTCTCATAATGACAAAAGAAGCTCTTAATTAAAAATGATGGAATTTACATTTTTGAAACTGTAATTTTTGCGGAAAATACTAATAAAAGTGAACCAAGGTATACAACTTAATTTTAGAAAAAATTATTATCTATTAAATGGTATTAAAACATAATTTTTTGAAAAAGGTTTTAATTATGAAGTATTGCAGTTACATTTGCGATTCATTGAATTAAGCAATACCTAATTTATGAATATACGTAATGTTTTGGTTGTAAACTAAGATGTTATGTCTTAATACCGCTAATTAAAAATCTTAATGAGATAAAACAATTACTTATAAAGCTAAAAAATATATTAAAGAATTAAAAACTTTTAACTTTTTTAAAACAATTTTTCTAATTTTTTTTGAGATTTTTGAACTATTATAATTCTTTGTGGGAATGGTTACAGATCGTATTTTACTTTTATGTTCATTTAAAATGTTGAAAATCTTGTACATTTTAATCTAGAAGAAGTTGGCGACTATAGAAGTACACTTATAGAGCTAACAATCATGTACTGCATTTTAAGTTATTTACAGTAAAAGTCACCCACGATATAAGATACTATTAAATATTTAGGGTTCATTTTGTGTATAATTTAAAACAGTTTTATTCTTCTTTTTAAATTGGAATACAATTAATTTAAGTTATATTAATTTGTTTTTTGAAATCTTAATACAGTATATTTATTTATTAGTTACGTAACCAAAAGATTTTTATTTTTTTATTGAGGTTTTAACTTAATAATTATTATAACTCGACACTTAACAAAAAAGATTTCTTCAAATACATAATAAATTATTATAAACATTATTATAAATGTTTTTGTTTTTACTAATTATTGTTTTGAAATAAGTTTCGTTTTAAAATAGATATAAATTAAAAAGGATAGAATTAATTAGTTAAATAAAAAGTAATACAATTTAAAAATTACGTACAACACGCATAGACAAAAAGTAATATATTCAATTAAAAATCAGATGGACAGTCCCTTTATTTTGACTTATTTCAAGGTAAATTTATTATCATAAAAGATATTTCAGAATTTTTGAACAAAATCGTTTCATAATATACCTTGAGTGATTAAATGGTTTTTTTAGATGTTATTTTCATTAACCATGACAGCTAAAGCGGTGTGTTTCTCAAAAGATTGATATTGTATAATATGCTCTTCAAATTTCAATATTTTTTATGCTTGATTTTTTTTATGAAGCTTAATGTTTATCGAAGATAACCCTGATATAATGTAATACGTTTTAAAAATTGTTCAATACTTCATCACCATAATCATGAAACTTTAATTAGTATTGATTTTATTTCTAAAAATTAACATAGGTTACATATTCATATATACAGTAGAATCGTGATAACTCAAATCGGCCAAGGATAAAAAAATTCGAGTTATTGAAAATTTGAGTAACAAAAAATTATATATATATTCGTAGGGGCAGGGACCAGAATATTTCTTCGATTTCTTCGATAAGAATTCTACTTATAGATTTATATGTATGTCATATTTAATATTAATTACGGTTAAACATTCTTTCACAAAATGTATAGTGTGGCATTTATTAAGTTATATATTATATTTAAATTTAGTTATTATACTTTATTCAGTGTTTCAATAAAATATGATTATATCTTTGATAAACAAACTATACTAACTGTATTTAATATGAAAGTGTTTAGTTCTAACAGTTATTTTTGTTTATACAAGAAATTTGTTCTTGTCGAGTTAAACTGTCTTAATAATTTTGATTTATTGGTTTTTAAACTGTTAAAGAATGTAATGTTTACCTAATATGCTTAAATCCTAATCCTATTTGAACTTTTGTGAACCTTAAACTGCAGTCTTAAGAATTTGACACATATCGCTCAGAAAAAATATTTCTTGGTGATTGAATCTAGTATTATGGTAAATAATAACTATAAAAATCAGTTATAAAGCAAAAACCTATGTGTATTTAGTAGTATAAACATTTAACGACAAACTTCAATAAGGTTTTATAATAGGTAGATATTGAATGACTTCAAAATGTACCATTTGATATAAAAGAACAGATCAGTGTTTCGATCACTAATCATTAATCAATATAACATTTGACAAATCCGCATTTTATGAATATTCATTCATATCGGATATAAATCGTACACGATCATTAATGTACATAAAATGACCATACAAAATAAACATTCACCGTAGAGTGGAAAAACAGTCCTTATGAATAATAAACCTGTAGTTTTTATGATTACTTTCCTATTCATAGGAGGGTAATATAAGGTATTATAACCATTCTGTAAGAGAACATCTTCGTCCGTAGTGGTTGGCTCTGTAACCAGCTCAGACGTCGATTTTATAAAATTCAAGCTCTTGCAACACTCCAAGAAAACTTTTATGCACATTTGCAGTTTTTATACCGTAAAATCATGAGATATAAAAAAGTATGATTCAGATCCCGAGTGAAGCGAGGAATGTCGGATTGGATTTATAATGATGGATTTTATTTATATTTTTTCTGCTCAACCCTGTTTAGAAAATATTTTTTATTTTTATTTTTTTTTTGGATTTTATTATTATTGAATTTATACTTGTTATCACAAATAGGTTACGTGACCTATAGTTTGTGCACTCTCCTATGTTGAAGTTAACGATGCAAGACGAGTGAGCTAAAGGGAAACTCTAATTTCTGTATCCTGTCCGTTTTTTTTATTTTCGTAGTTATATATTTTATTATGAAACAAATAATTTGTATTTGAGTCATATATATATATATATATATATACATATTATAAATATATTATATAATACATTGTATTATCTGCATAATATGAATGTTATTTAAATTCACATGTTTGGTTTTAAATAAAAAAAATAATAATATTAATGATTTACTATAAATATGATAATATTTTGTTATTTATCAATTCACTTGATTCTTTTGTATGTTTTAGGTAAGTCGTCATATATAAGATCTCAATTCTAAAGTACTTTAAAGTTATTATTCAATTGTTCTAAGCTGACAGAGTAAGTTTTTTAATAAATATTATTTAGTAAAAAATATCGATTTAATTCTTTCACATATTTACGGCATTATTATCCTATCCATCTTAAACAATAAATTACTATTTTTATTTATGTTAAAATTGATGGAAAAAATACTTGCCTTTACAAATTACGGCGTGTTTATAAAATGCCATTTAGCTATATTTATTTTTATATCTACTTAGAAAGAGTCATTACTGTTCAGGAATGGTGTGAATTTAAATTAAGTTAAAAAACACTCTGTTAGAGTATTTATTTGTACACGTAATATATACATAATAATCGATTTTAGATAAAAAATATATCTACTTGCAATAGATAACTTTGTTAGTACAATCCAATAGTTTAAATCTATTGATGTTTATTTGGATATGTTAATATCAAAATTATTTGGGTTCCTTAACGTTAAAATCCATAAAATTGTATATATTGTTATTTTTTGTCGTTTAATATTAATTTTGTAAATAATTGATTAAGTATTACACTACAATGAATAAAGTATTTAATTTTAGATTGTAATATTTATGCTTGATATTAACAGTTATTCAGTAAATTATAAGTACTTTGCATGCAATATACAGAGAATATCAAGAAAATTATTGCTTTAGATTAGGAAAGTAGACTATAGGGTTTATGTAGTTATGGAATTTAATACCTATTTTAGATTCTGAGCAGAGCAATGAATGTATTGATTTAACAATGATTATTTTTATTTTTGTATTTGAATATACGATAAGTAGTTTAAATAATGCTTCGATTTTCAACTTAAGTATTTTTTCTGGTGGGAAAATGAATCTAATTGGTACTTTTAAGAGGTTTAAAGATTGAAAATTTCCAACAGTTTTAAAAAGCAAAAAAGCGTCAAGAAAAAAAAAATACCAGTTTTTGACAAAACTAAAATTAAATTTTCACCAAATGTTTATATTAGCATTTTTTATACATCATACAATTTTCAAAATATTTTCTCTTTTTGAGCTTTTTTAGACATTAGACATTTTTGATTATTAGGTATTAACTTTTTAAAATTATTGTCGATAACAATTTTTTCATTCAGTCAAAAAACTTGAAAATTTAATACAAGGATTCTTATAAGTAGTTTTAATAATAGTTTAAAAATATTAAGGATTCAAAGGCACGATTTTTTTTATAAGTATTTAAAGCTCAATTTTCGATAAAATTTATCAAAATATCGAATGTTTGCAAATTATTTTGTTAGAAATCTAAAAAAATATATTACATGGTTTTTTTTTAGCAAGTTCAAATTTGGATAAAATTAGATAATATAACCAAAAAATAACTATTCTAATAATTTTGTTGTAATTTAAAAATATTATTTGGGGGTAGGTACACGAAGCTTTTAATATATAATTATAATTTATACACACAATGATATTTTCAAATATAATATGTTAGGCATAAATTAATTCAACTTACTGTATTACTAATAGTAAAATAAATTACTTTAATAGTAATTATATTATAAAATATATTTAGTTGTTAGTAATATAGGCTGACAGACCATCTTTGCTTAGAATCCTTTTTCTTTATGCAATGATTTATTGTTGAATTCAAATTTAACACATACATTACAGTGACTTACTTAAAATTTACTGTACAGCAGAGCAGTAACCATTTGCTTACGTTTTTTTTAAATTGTAAATAATCACATTTTTAGAGTGGTTTTAGAACGTGCCCAAGTTAAAATAAATTTAGTTTTTATAGATAACATTATGTATATAAGTTCACTAGTATTTAAAAATTAAATTTTTTTATTCAATTAATTTTCAATACACAATTTAAGTAATATTCATAAACATGAAGATTAAATTTTTTTAGACTGGTGTAGTATATATTATTATAGAGTGTTCGTTACTTATATATTGTATTAGAATAGTTAATCATTTTAGAGTACACTATATTATATTATATAAATATGCGTACATTAAACTTGGATAAAATATTTTATTAACAAATGAAAATAAACTGATTTTAATAATGTATTAAATATAGATTCAAAATAAAATAAACAAAAGTTTGAAATTTACTTTTTTTTTTCTATGTAATATAAAATGTTCTTATTGTTAACAAAAACTTTTGACTCCAAGATGAAATGATTTCCTTTTGTGTATTTTCTGTTTTCGTTTTCGTTTAATACAATTATTAAAATCTGTTTAGACTATGTTGCATATTACTAGACATTTTAGTAACACAAATAAAATGGTTATAATAAATGTTTTTAAAATAAAAACTATTTAATTTTTTTTATTTAAGGTATTATTACTTTCACTTATATGCCTATTTAACTTTTGGTTTAAAGATAAAAAAAATATTTTAAATATGAAGTAGTATTATATTTTAAATAATCCTATTTAGAACTTATATTATTTAGAAAGTTTATTCAAATTGTTTTTAGAGAAGGCTGTGATGGACAATAAAGTATTAAGGATACAAAGTATTTGTATGTGTTTGTAATATATAATATTATGTTAATATGTCATATTAACATAACTAACTAAAGAACTGGAAAATAGTGCACATGATAAATTATTTAAAACATTATGAAATCATGATACAAAAATTCAAAAGAAAAACAAATCGCAATTTTAAAGTATAATAAAAATAGTAGAAATGGAGTAAATTTAATATCATTAGACCTCAATTAAAATACTAAAAACAAATGTATTTAAAAAAAAAAAAAAATAGTAGATTAAATTTATTATGATATGGATAAACGCGCCATTAAATAAAAAGTATACAACGTGCATAATAATATTATTAATGAACAAATAATAAAAAAAAAAACATACTACTAAAATCAAAATAATAATTAAGCATATTATATAAAATGATGGTACTTCAGATATCTGTATTATACTGGTGAATAATAATAATAACACGGCTATAAGCTATTATGCTACCAAGTATTAAAAATTTAATTTCCAGTAAAAAGTATACTACCATTGTGTAAGCACTGTTAAATATATGGACATAATGTGAAAAAAATTAATCGAAATGCGATAAGTACGGCGAATGATACAAAAAAGAAGATTGCACAGAAAATAATTTTACGTTTTGAAAATACTAATATTGTTTGTTTGAATTAAATTATAAATACAAATTTTAAATGTTACACAAAACATGTTAATATTATCATAAAGTGTTTGGATATTAATAATGAATAAAACTCTCATTAATATATATAAAAAAAAAAAATATAAATCTAAATCATTCTTTTCTTTGTAAAAATTCTTAGCAGGAGAAAGATGGATTTATGTTTCATAATTTATTTAGTTTTGTTTAAATTACAAAACGGCGCTTTGTGTAGGCAAATCTGCTACATCTGTGTCGGCAATAAAAATGACAATAATAACAGTATGATAGTAACATTATTTTAATTAGGAAAAGATTGATTAATCAGATGTAACAAGGATAACACACAAGTATTTTTATCACGACAATGCTATGATCTTAATTTATAAGATACCTCATAAACACTGTACAAATATTCTCTTATTATTTCTCAGCAGTTAAAATCACATTACCTACATTAGTAAATAGTTTTCCACGAATAGCACAACGTATAGCTAATTTCCGCATTGAACAATAACTAAACATATTATCATTGTTATATACGAATGTAATTTTCGTACTCTCGCGTCTGTTGATGATGGGTTTATTTGGCCTTCACGAGGTATTCAAAGGAAGCCTCCGAGAATCAATATAGGCGGTTGTGCGGTGCTGAAAATTAACATTATGCGACGTGGCGAGTAGGAGAAATGATGATGGTGTTATAGTATTCTGCATTGCATACCTTTCGCCAATACACCAGTAACATTTCGCGTGTACCATATTAATGTCCATTTTCGGATGTATCATTTGCATATTCAGCGGGTCCAAAATAAATACTGTATCCGCGTGTCTGCCAGGTACAATAACAAACTGGATTAAAAGCGGCGCACGGGAGCGAGGGGATATTTAATGAATACTCTCGTTTGGGTTGTATGTAGATTTCGGCGATATTGTTATAATGCGGATAAAATCGTTATTGGAGGGATAATGTCGGCGTTGGTCTTCCTGCATACAGAACGCCGACACAGTCGTAGCTTGTAGGTAGATTTCAATCAAACATCAATGTGAAATTGTGTTTATAATTTGCTCGGTGATCTACTGCACGTGCAAACGTTGCCGTATACGTAATTCAATTACGTGTTGTGTTCAATCCATAGTAATAATATAAAACAATTTTACCATCTAATTACACATCTATAAATTGATATTGTATACGTAGAGCCAATAGGTGTGCCGTTCAACAAATCGGTATCAGATTGTTTCTCATCGCAGACGTCACACAGAAAATTTGCCTATTGCAGAACGAAAATTGTCATTCTCCGGATCAGTAAATGTACTTATTATAGAACTGAAATGTGATCTAATTTTTATTTAGCTTGTAATTAGTTTTTAAATATTGTACAATTTTGGATTTAGATAGTATACGTATTAAAATTATAGATTTGAAAAATCTCACTTTTAAATATACATTTAGTTTAATAATTATTATTTTAAATTATACAGGTACATCCATAATTGTTATTTTTATTATTAAACTCATATGAACTTTTGTTCGATTTACAATATAATATGTGATATTGGTTTTTATAACAGTATAACGATATAATAAAATGCATAGTACAAATAAATAAATAACTATAGTAGATATACTAATATATATGATAGAAAATTCAATTAGTGTTAATTGATATATAGTGAGCTAAAAGAGAAATAGAAAAAATACAATTTGTATAAATTAACAAAATGCAATTAGTGAAAGCAGATATTATATAATACAGAAACAATTTTATAAGCAAAAAAAAATTTCATACGTTATTTACATAAATTTTAGTAAATTTTCCGAATTTCTGTTTTGATTGATAAAAATTAATTATTTGGATGAGTTATAATGGCAAAAAACAAAATTAGCCCTAAAATTAAAACGTAGTACAATTATTGCTTTAATGATACATGAAATACATTTATCTTTTTTAAGTTTATTTTATTTTAGGGTTCAATAATGAAAAACGTATTTTTTTAAAAATAAATTGTATTAATAAAACTTGTATTATTTATCAATGATGAAATCCTTCGTGATTGGATTGTGAGGTGTTTAAAAAAAAAAAAAAAACAATTTGGAATTAATTATTTGTTTTACCAAAAAACAAAATATTTTATCACAGAAAGAAATATAATATGTACTATTTCGTGTATACGTGTAAATAGTTTAATCTTCTTACAATATATTTTCTAAAAATCTCAATAACGAGTTAATTGTATTCGACATTCAAAACACGGCGGATCGATTTAAACAATAATCATTAACCGACACGGACATGTATTACGAGAATAATTACGAATTCGTGTGCTACCGATAGGTTGATTCGGTTCATTTGTATTGATTGTTACGATTAGGAAAGAAGATAGTACAGCAAAGGAGATATTTATTTGTGGCGGTTCGAAGCGTTCGCGCGGCTCTCATCCCTTCGCGCTGCGGTGCGTATAAATAACCGGCAGAGCGGTCCGGTTTGCGACCACCGACCACCGACATTGCCGGTCGACAGCAAATATGAAATAACCTCTGACAAGAAGACCCTGCCCATAAATAACCGGGTCGCGCGCCCGGACCGTTTCACTTTATATAAAATAATGTATTATAAATATTACTAAACGTCCACAGATTTTATTCTCTGCGACTCGAATGTGTTTGTACAGAGGGCAACAGACTACGTTATTATTATAAAGTGTGTTATCTAGATAAAAATCTTTTATCTAGTTATTTGTGGATAATTAGATAACTGTTTTATTAATTTCACTTGATTTTTTACAAATAGTTGCGACTATAATTAACTAAGCAATAAAATGGAGCGTCCAGATAATTTAAAAATTTAAAATGCTTAATATATTAATATGTGATAAACATTCTTTTTTTTTCAAATTTATTAATTTAATCTATAATATATTTTTTTAAATATAATAATCTAAAATTTAAATTTATAAGTATGTGTAAATAATATAATTTAATTAATAAAGTTTTTAAAAACCAAAAAACTAGGTATGTAATTATCTGCCTTTTCATCTAGATAATTTATTTTTAAATTATCTGTGTACAACACTAATTATGTTACCGTTTTTTTCATGACAGGACGTTGAAACGAATACTAGATCAATAACAGATGTCTTCTAGTGAACTAAATTATTCTTTTGATTCGATTCGAACAAGAAAAATTGGCACTCGTATAACGACCGTGTAATGAGCTCATTATAGACGTCATGGGTATGACCGAGTTATAGAATATCGGAAAAGTGTGATGCGATCGTTTGAAAATATTTTGAATTTTACAGTTAAATCACCTATTGCACTGTGCATAGCGTACACTGGCAGAAAGATTTTGTTTAAGATTGTCATACGATGTGTCGTTAATCTTAATATCACGACTTTTGACCTGGCTGAATTATTTGTTTAATATAATATTTGTTTTATCCAAACGCATAACTTTAACGTAAAAGTAATATTGGCATTTTTGACATTTTAACAATAGTAAATATATTCAAACGAATATTCTAGATGATAAATTTTAATGTACGATTCTTGTGTTTCATACTTTTGTTGCATTAAGGATTTAATTTTTGATGTTCAAACTTATCTAAACAGCTGTTAGTCATTTGGTCATTTCATGCAAGTATAATAAAATGTATATTTTATTTTTATCGGAAAAGTTTAGCCGACAAACTTTGGGTTTTTATATACTAAAAAGTATTTAAAATGACATCGAAATGTTTTTGAAAGCTGTTATAAATACAATATAATCTGTTGAATCATATAATTGCAAAACGACTTAAATATTTTATTAATTTGTTTCGGTTTTAGATTTACAATCAGAATAATATTATTAGTTTAAAAATTATGTTTACAAAAAAGACACCCTCTTTGGCGTTGGACACTTAAAAAATGTATGTTACCTATTGTAATAGATATCAAAGAATGGAATCAAATGAACAATTATTTTTTTTTTAAAGACGGATTAATAAATATATAGAAAATGTACACAATTTTTATAATTAAATAAGGAAAAAGAAAAATGAAAAAGTAAATAAATTCTGATGGCATATTTTATTGCATAATATATTTACGTAGGTACGTAATCTCGAAAAATTTCATTTTTTTCGTAATTGAATCATTATATTACAAGGTTAAGTAATGTTGGAACGTTTTATTTTGTACTACCTAATATAACTCCTAGCTTATGGCAATTGTACAAAGCTGCAATCTATACAGTTCCACCTCAAAGCATTGGAAATACAATAATGGAGTTCTTTCATTTAATTATTGTCCATTGTTTGGCAGTTAACGGCAAACAGTTTGAACATTTATACAACTCTTAGATAAACAATATAGTTTACAGACTATAAAATTAATATATTATGATATCGAGTTTCATATTTATTATATTTTGATTTAATCAGTGCTATATTTTTAAGGTATTTTTCACAGCTTAAAATTTCTATACAATGTAATAACATTAATATAATACATTGTCAATTGTCATATGTGGTACATTGATACTTATAATCGTTTATAGCATTTGTAAATTATTAATATAAATGTTACTCAAATCTATATGAACATGGTCATATAAATATAATACTTATCATAAACTATTTTAATATTAAAAAGTTAATGGTTTTTTTTTTTTTTTAAAACATAGTTTAGCAAATATTTTATATTTTATATACATTATAATATAAGTACTGTACCAACTTTATAATAAAATATATTTTTTATAAGATTTTTAATAAATAATAACAGTAATAAGGTGAACATAATTTTTTTTTTTTTTAATATAGTTGTGATAAAAAAAATAGTCTTCTATTTCAATTTTATATTATGAGCTGGACAAAGGACGATAATGATGTGTTTTTTTATTTTTGTGTTTGAATACATAGTTTCTAGTAACAAATTGGATCTAGTTGGTAATTTAAAAAGGTCAAAATTGAAAATTCTTAGTACTTTTGAAATAATCGAGGAAAAAAAATTCGAACATTTGTTAAAACTGTAATATTATGAATAAAATAATTGTTTTGGTAACTGTGTTTAAAAATATTATAGAGATTACTTATTATTCAATTCACATTTATACATCTTTATTTATGCATAGGTATCTTAAACTAAATGTTGTTAATATTTTTTAATTTATTTCTTGACACAATTATTTTCAATAAATATTTTGTTATACCACTAAAAATTGTGAAAGATTATTATGTAAGATAAATGATAATTAATATAATAAAGATAGATGTTCTCTTATTTCGGCTTATGAGATACCTCCGAAATAGCAACAAAACACGTTATATCAAGTGATTCATTTAATTTTGTTTTTTGGCCACGTTTCATTAAATTACCATAATAACCGGACTTGGCTTCCTTACTTATTTTTTTTCAACAAAAATTATTTAATAAAGAAAATTTCACATTTTTACAAATACGCAGAAGGTACATTTTATTAAAGTTTTATGATGGATTTTTATTCCTTTTACTCAATGAACTTTTTTTTGCATTTCTTTATTTAAAAGAAAAAAACTGCTGTATGTATATAATCTATTACAGGCTGTTAGAGAGTTTATTTTTTTGTTTTTTATTAACTTTTTGGTGTAGATTAAAAATTGAGAGAGCACCTAAGGTATTTTTTTTTTTTTTTTTTTGATCCAAAATAATTATCTAAGACATTTTGTAAGCACTTTAAGTAAGCAGGTTTAAAACACTATCTTCTATTAGGAATTTAATATTTTCAGAAATATATAATGTGGATTAAAATAAAATAGAATTAGTAAATATATTTCAATTAATTCATGATTCAAATGTGATTTTTTAAATTTAATTCGTGATTTAATATATGAAGTAATAAACTATATAAAATAAAAAAATAAAAAAGTATGATATATTTACCCGAAAGATTGTTTTTTTATCTACTGTTGGGGCTTATGTTATATGGAAAAAGGTCAAATGTTAGAAGTTTGTTTTGAACTTTGTTCGAGTTATATCAATCCAGAGGATAATTTCAATATTTGTTTATTTTTTTTTTTTTACTCAGCAAGAGAAAGTTTATGTAACAATGAAACTTTTCTGACCATTTGATTGTATTTAAAGAAAATTGAATGACAACTGTCCTAAATTTTATGTAAATAATAAAGCTGGGAAAGCAATATTTGAATAATACATGGAATTTTCGAACAAGTTAAATAAATCAGATAAGAAACGAAATCCAAAATTCCGGTTTCTTATTATGCTAGTGGATCGTTGAAATTAAAGGAGGGGATCATAGAGCGTTGGGGAGGTTGGTCGTTGGAAAGGAAATTCCGATTACACGATTACAGTTCTTCGTTGATAGAATATTACCTACTCATGTTAATTCCACATCACTACTTCAGGTAGCTCAGACCCTTTTATAAAATATAAATTTTCTGCATTGAAGTATTTCAAGTTTTTGTTTATAGTATAGATGAGTATTCGTGTCTTATTAAATCAAACATAATGCATTGCATTCTGCTGGAGTGAGTTAAGAAAAAAAATAAAAGACGAAATAAACAAAATTAAATAAATACTCATAAATTCAGAAATATGTTTCTTGGTACTTTCAATTCGTTCATTAAATTAATTTAATCTATATGAGATGTGAGTGAATATTCCATATTCTTCAATACAATTTTTTAAAGGTATAGAAAGCTTATAAATTAAAATTTGGTTGTTCAAGTTGATAACACTAACGTATTTATAGTGGGGCATTTTTTTATTTATTGTGTTACATAATGGTGTAAAAATAATTTAAAATAGAACAGCGGTGTTCGTTAAAAATGGATTTTTATATAACATATTTTTATTATTTATATGAGTATAACTTGTATCATCACGATTATATTAATATTATTTTTATTGACGTATTATGTAAAAAAGGAAATTTTATAGTCTGATCGATGTAGAATAATATGTTTTATAAAAATAATTGTAAACAGTAAAAAAAAAAGAGTTGCATGGTATAGGCGTTGAAAAACCATTCACAATAAACATTAAATTAATTTAAAATTAACTTGTTTTATTATTTCATACGAATTTTATACACAACTTGATTACTCGACTATTTTGGTAAATGGTCTTAATTTTGACAGAAAGTTTAAGAATTATTGTAAAACAATCATGTCTTATAAAGTTTAGTTCTAAACTTTTTAAATTTAAGAAAGTTTTTTTTGTTTAAATACTTATGTTCATAAGTGTTTGTTACAAATTAAAAACGAGAGTGTTTTTCAAGTTTTGTTCATAGTTCAAACAAATATTATTCATTGTTTTGTTGTTTTGGTGCGATTTGGTAAAGTACACATTCTTAAATACTTATATCAAAGTAAATAATACTTCAATATCAGCTTTACGATTATATATTTAATACAAACAATCATTTGGTTCTTAACACGTCCTTGTTTTCGTACCACACACTGAAATTAAATGCTTGATCTAATTATTATTGTTTAGTTTTAATAAACCCATAAAAAAGCAAATATTTTATTTTAAAGTGGGTAGATAGGTAATTGCTAATATTTCATCATTAATAAACAATTATTTATAAGTTTTAATATTCATAATGTCAGATGAATTCTTATTTAAGAGCTACTATATTATTTTTATCATACATTTGTGTAATATAATATGTTCTTTGAATTGTATATTGTAAAAAAATAACATGTTTTATACTATTATGAATAATTATTATATCTAATATAACGATTACAGTATAATATTTATTACACGAAAAGAAACAATTAAGTATAAAACTTATATTAATATATTGTGATTTTTTTCAGAGTAAAAAAAAAAAAACAAAAAAATCGTCGATTTATAATACCCAAATTCACTTTCTTATCGTTAAGTTTAAAGCTAATTTATTAGGTTAGATCCGATTATGAGCGTTTTAAGAGCCTTTATACTAAGTACGTCTATAAATTGTATTTGGCGTAACGAAAGTTATTGTCAACATGTTGACAAACGGGAAATCACTTAGCTCGTTAAATAACTTAGTGTTCACAAAAATACGTTAGACATATCTGGTAAACTAATAAATTGATATTGTATTTTTATCGTTACTAGTTGAGAGGTTCAACGGATAAAATATATCGAGTCTATTGAAGACAATATTGGTAGAGAAGTAGCGATATGATATACTCAATTTTTTATTTTCAACTGTTTTTATTTATTAGCAAATGACAATGGAAAAATAACTACAAAAGTTATGTTAAATATAATTGCTACTTCAGATAATATATATTATATACTATGATAATAGATTCAATATGAAAAATTCTGTGAATATTTTTAAGATGATAATATGAAACATTACCAATTAGTGCTCACTCGAATAGATCATTATATTATATACAATAAAAAAAAAAGTCTAGTTATATGACTCCGAGACGGAAATTTTTATTTCATAATAATCTGTCAGATATACCTTTCGACAAAAGAATAAATTACGAGATCGTCGTATAATATTAGAGGTGCCTATAAGTAGTGACGGCTTGAATTTTTTTTCTTTAAATCATATTTAATATTTAATTATTTTAGTAATAATCTACTATTATAACGTTATCAACGAAAGAATTAATAAATTCAATATTTCTTTTCAATTCTTTACCACGCTTTAGCTTAAGGTACAATTGTCTGTTACTGTACGATTTATGCAGAGTACACGTGTACAGCTAAATATTATATTTATAATTTAATTATCAACCTTTTAAAATTGTTCAAATTACATTTTCTAACTGTAGAACACTTACTAATATTTTTGTGAATCACGTAGTTCAAATATATCTCCTTTGAGCAGCCACTGCATTTTAGATCATATGTGATTCAATCACTGTCTATAACAGGCGTGCCCAACCTTTTTCAACTTGCGGGCCACATTCGAAATTTATACTCATATTGCGGGCCGTATATACTTCACGGTTTTTTTTTTGTTCATTTCGATAAAATATACAATAATAAATAGATATATTAAGACATTAGGTATATCTATTGTACATTTTATCTGTTGTCGGATATAATATTATCTTTGTTCACTTATTGAATTTATGACTTTAATCGTATGTGTTTAACGTACTGAATATTTCCACGCAAGAGTTGTTAGTTTGTTTTCGTTATTAGAAACTGCAGGTTCACATTTTTGTGTTCACATTAAAATGTCTCAAAATAAAAAGCGCAAAATTGATACCGAATGCCGTGTTTTCAATGATAATTGGAGTCTCAGTTATTTTTTTATTGAGTATCGTAATAAAGCCCATGTGTTTGATATGCTACGAAACCGTCGCGGTCTTTAAAAAACTTAATATTAAAAGACATTATGAAAGTAAACATCAATTGTGAAGGTAAATATTTATCATAATTTTTTGTTTTTTTGAAGAGGTTACATTTTGCTAAGTAAAATAAATGCTTAAATTTATATTTTTAGGGAATCTTAGGAACTTCTTTATTAGAAAAATTCAAACAAAATTTCAAAAGTGAACGAGTCGGAAATGTCTTTGAAAAATATAATAGAGGTAAGGATGAGATCATTCGAGCAAGTTATGAAGTAGCTAATCTGATATCTTGCGAAAATAAAAGTTTTAGTGATGGTGAATTCGTTAAAAAATGTATCTTAACAAGTGTAAAAAAAATTATTCTAGAAAAAATGTTTGTATTCGAGAATAACAATTTGTCTCGAAACACTATTACTAAGCGGGTAGAAGACGTTGGAGGTGATTTAATGACGCAGCTACAAATAAAATCAAAAATGTTTAAATTTATTCTTTAGTTTTGGACGAAGCATTGATATATAAGATACTGCACAGTTATTAATATTTATACGAGGAATAGATACAGAATATAATATAACCGAAAAGCTTGCTTCATTAGAAAGTATTTCTGTAACTATAAAAGGGGCTGATATTTTTGAAAAAGTGAATTTTTGTATTGAAAATTTAGGACTAACCTGGGAAAAACTTAGTAGTATCACAACAGATGGAGCTCCAAATATGGTTGGGCGAAATACCGGATTAGTTGGAAGGTGTCAAGTAATTAAACAAAACTCTTTTATTGACGCTCCGACAAATCATTTTGTGAGTATGTTGGAACAATTATCAATAGAATTTGAAAACCGTTTTCAAGATTTCAAGTCACATATGATTTCATTTCAGATGATTGAAAATCCATTTCTGTCTGATGAAAATTATGTTCAAGAAACTGTTCGACTTGAACTTATTGATTTAAAAACAAATAATCATTTGAAAGATTTATATAAAGAAATCACAGATAAAAACACAGATTTAATACATTTTTATAAGGCCCTTACTGATGATTTACCAAAAATAAAAGAATTATCAATGCGTATATTTACAATATTTGGTTCTACTTATATTTGCAAACAAACGTTTTCACGTATGAATTGCGCAAAATGTTCAGAAAGATCTCGTTTGACTGATGAACACTTACACTTCTTATTAAGAATTAGCGTTATAAATTTCACTCCGAATATTCAAAGATTGGTTAAAAAAAAACAAGCTCAAATTTCACACTAATTTTCAAATACATTTTTTTATATTAAAATTAAAAACTGTAATATATTTTGTAATTCTTAAAAGCTTAATAAAATAAAATTTTTTATAAATAATAATTTTTTTTACACCTATACAAATTTTTAATTTTTATAAAATGGTCACGGGCCGGTTGGAACACTTTCGGGCCGCGGGTTGGGCATGCCTGTTCTATAACTATTGTCGGAGGAGGCTTTGAGTCATCTGCTCTCATTGCAAAGCGCACGCGAATTTTGCGGACATTATAAATTACTATGTAGTTTAAAAAAAAATTGCCATCGCGTTGAGTTTTAAGCGAATGACCCTGTAAATAATAATAATAAAATTATAATACCGATGGTCTAGTGCACAGCTATGGTAAGTGACATTTAAAAATTTGTTCAGTACAGGCATTTGAATGTTTACCACCATTTTTACACACATTTTGGGTTGAAGCCGTGGGAGTTTTTTATTAGTCATCTAGTTTTTATTATAATTATATGTATTTTACTATGTTTGAAACTAAACAATAACATTAATATACTTAGTTTTATTGAAATATTCGTCGTGAGTGAGTATAGGTACTACATTTGAAGACAAAATGTTTTTAAACCATAGTACTCCCCTCATACACATTACACAATAACCCTACGGTTTGTGATATTACTCGCCTAATCTTCATCTGCCCCAGTTTATCACCCCAACGCGACTACCTATTATCTCTATTCAATTCCTTCAATATTCCTTTTGACACCAAAAATATCCTCTCAAACCAATAAAAAATATCACGCTTGATATATTATCTTTTTTCAACCATACACGTTTTTATTTAATTTTATATTTCTCCTCTTTATTTTTGTGAGATATAACTTCCATTTTATATTATTCTATTTGTGTTTATCGTTTACCTAATTGTTGAAACTAAGAAACCAATTGTACATTATAAAGTTAAAAAAAAAATTATAGTACGTATTTTAAACAACAATGATACCCCAGTAGATAAAATATCAAATAAACACATACAATATTTTTGCATCATATTATGAAAAATGAAACGGAGAATTTTATAGAGTATTATTAACCGATTTTCGCCATAAATGTCACTTACCACACCTGTACACTAGACCTTCGACAACATAATATATTGCATCGAACGTTTTAGGGGCACAATGTCTTTGTCGTCAGACACACGCAGTAAGTAGGGTGGTACAGAAACACACTCTCGGTAAACGTGTCGTCGGCCAAGTATACCACTCGGAACTCCGAAGCTAACCGCGGCGACGACAACGACAATAACGCGTCGTCGGCGGCGGCTTCCCATTACCGTGTCGGTCGTAAATACGTAAATCGAATGTTTTGCCCGTGGCAGTTGTCAAATTCGATTCCGGGGACGTACGACCCACCCACATCCTCTTACATCGGTGGCACCCACCCACAATTCACCTCCGCCGGTTGTGTATACATACATACGTACACAATAATGCTTTCACAGTACTCTATTATCGTTAACAATCGCGGGAAAACGTTGCCGGGACATGCATTATGCGTATTAAAATGTGCATGCCGGCAAACGTCAACAACTTTTATTGTTATTAAAAATGTAAACGTGGCGAGATATGGTCGGTGGATATAGTACGGTCG
Organism: Pentalonia nigronervosa; assembly: GCA_014851325.1. NCBI lineage: Eukaryota > Metazoa > Arthropoda > Insecta > Hemiptera > Aphididae > Pentalonia > Pentalonia nigronervosa. The sequence continues at coordinate 56,830 of JACXSJ010001415.1, forward strand.
ACGGTGACGGTGAGCTGTCGTGTAGTAGTGGCGGGGAAGGGGGGGGATAAAAATTGTTCGGTCTTAAGTGCGGAGGCATAAAACAAACTGTGCGGACGTGAATTACAACGAATCGCGGATAACATCACGTTCTCTATATTATTATTATTATTATTATTATTATTATTATGACAACGCGTCGACGATCACTGAGCGCGACCTGCATCGGCGGCACTATAATATTATTATAATACACTCTCCTGTTGTCGTCGTCGTACGGTCGACGGGTTTGGCTCTCGGTTGGGTGCTGTGCTGGGTTTTCGTGGGTTGTATGGTTATAGGGTGGGGGGGGTGTGTGGAGAGGTTCGGCGTTTGTAGTTCGGCAGATTAAATGAACAGGCGCGTTGATTTGATTGGACGGGCGCGCGTCCTTGCGTTTCGATCACCGTCGGCGGAGTAGGGGAAACAAGGACGCCCCTCTCCTCAACCACGAGACGTGCTACGGAAAACATGATAACAGTGTGGAAAGTCGGTAGTGGTTAAACGCGATGGAGGGGAAAAAGAAACAAAGCGCATCTGCGTGTAGAGTAGCGGCGGTATTGGCGACTCAAGTTATTTTGTTGCACAGGTTTTTTTAAAATTTAATTCGGCGATAGGAGAAGGAGGAGAAGAAGAAGAAGAAGATGATGACTTAACGTCGTCATTTTATGTCGTTTAGAAAATAATAGGAAGACACCTCACTAACCTCAGGTAGGTAATTTTTTTTATTTCGCAAACACGGTGGATACTTTTAAAAATTAATCGAGTATTTGCCTGCCGCCGCTCTTGCTTAAGAATACCTACGTAAATATGCAATAGCAATTTATAACTATGTAGAAAAAACTTCGTTTATGATTGTATTTTTAGTGTTTTTAAGATATTATCCCGATAATAATATTGTTTTTGGTTTTACCCGCAAAACACCGTGAGTAGATCGACGAAACGCCGCGTGGCGTACAATATCGTAATGATGATTTATAATTTTGTTCCGAACGTCGCGGAATTTGCCGATAATAATTACTTTCGTCCATTATCGAAACTCGCGAACCGTGAGCGGAACCGCATTCGGGTTATCTTTCAGTCATCTCTCACTGACGAGGTCGACTCTGTTTTATTAGTTTTATACATAATATTGGATTGGTTGACGAAGGTTTCCCATTTTCCTTTCTATGTTTATGTTGCACGAATTTAATATATTTTCCTTTACGCCAATAATTGACTTGACAAGTGTTCATAAGTCTATGAACACGGCCGTAATATCCTCTGTCATTGTCGAGTACACGTGGGACCATTCCGTGTCCCATTAAAATGCACTGCCAATTAACAAAGACATCAACTATTGTTTCGCGTAAGTCCAACCGAATTTTCTTCTAGTCAATATTAATAAACGATTTCGATGGAAGTGAGGAGTAACGTTTATAATTTACTTGCATTCGGTTTGGTCGCGGACGATACGCGAGTCCTGCTATTAATTACAAATTAATTAAAGTCCGACGACGCCCGTATCAGTGAAATTAACTACTCATCGGTTAAGTTAATTTGCGTAAATATTGTATTGTCTGAAGACAATGATGAATTGTTTAACAGTTTTTTTAGACATGAAATATAAAGCGAATAAAAATAATTTTTGAACATTTTGTGTTATTCGTGATATTACATGGTCGATTAGATTTCCCTAATTTTCATTTTAATATATTTTGTCAACATTACGACGAAATTCCCATGTGCTTGCCTAATTAAAATACAATTATGTGCCATTATGTTGTACATGTTTTGTTCTACGACATAAAATAATTTAATCATTAATTAAAATATATACTTCGAATAAGATCGATTTAGGTAGGTCATACAATAAACGAGTAACATAAAATATAATTATAAGAGTACTTCTGGGTACTTTTTGTTGTATTTGAGTTTAACGTTGGAGTAACATTAAAGTTTGAATATCAATTAATTTTATAACTAAACGTCAACAACAGTGCTTATGGTTATTTTATTTATTCAGGTGATATAAAATTAATATTTTTAATATCATATGATGTGTAGCTATATTATAATCGAAATAGTATTTCTAGAACTAGGAATGTTACATAATATTATAAAGTGATTATTGTTACATAAATAAGTCACATCTAAACATTAAAAAATAGCTGTACAATGAACACTACTATTATGAAGTAATAATATTGTGGCTTACTATTTGAAAAATAAAATTTGGCGTAAGGTTTAAGAGTAAACACTTTTGAGCTTTATAAAAAATATAAATTTTTAAAGATTGTATACGAGAACTTGTTTTTGGAAAAATAAAATAATATAATTGTTTGAATATTTAACGACTTGATACTGGATTCATATTCAAACAGTCAACAACGATTTTATGAGCTCATTGGTACAAAACTATATTGAATAAAACGGTTTTCAAGCGGCTGAAAATGCATTAATAAAATAAAACTAATGAAAATCGTTTTGAAATTGAAAAACATAATAGGTATTTGTACACGAGCGCTACTGAATGAACCATTTGGTATTTTTTACTCTATATATAACTTAATTGTACATTTTAATATTTTGTTCTATACTATTTGTTAATATAATGAAAAATACTGCCTAAACAGTTTGTGTTTTGAACAAAATCATATTTTTAATTTTTTTATGCATTATAATTACAATCACAATAATATGATATGATACGGCCTTAACACGTTCAATGCCGATGCCTATTTGTGGTTCCGATACCGCGTCGCCGCAACGAATTTATGCTGGGTCGACATCGGCCACCGGCTCTCTGCTTTATTATTATTATTTTTTATAAATATGTATACATTCGACTACAACACATTGAATAAAACTTCCCTAATCGAACGTACGTTATATTTAAATTAATAGAGACTCATAAATTGGATGGAAATAAAAATTTTAAAAATAATTTTTATTTTTAGATTTCAATGAAATATGACATAATTTAGTATATTATTGTACTTCAAAATAGATATGTTTTACAATATTTATTTTAAATCTGGATAAAATACTGTAAGTTGTATAATAGAAAAGAATATACTAACAAATAATTAATCAAAAAAATTAGGTACTTATTACCTACATACGAAAAAAAATACGAGTATCAGGTATCATAAATTTAATCACTTTGGTGATAAAGCTCAAAACATGGCTCAATACAAAGTCCTGGCTTATCCTCACATTTTGGGCAAAAATAAAGCGTTTCAGCTCGTATGCCTTTTGTAGCACAAAACTTGCATCGTTTGCGTATAAATCTATTTTTTTCATCACTCTTTTGTGTTTACTTTGTTAATTTCAACGCGCTGTATACAACACCTAATATAATTTTAGACGTAGAACCTATACAAATATTTTCTTATAATTTATAAATAATATATCTAATAATATCTAATAATATTTATTAAACGATAATATGCATTATATATATATTAGAATTATACTAATAGTAATAAAAGCCACTCCGTCTCTACATCTCATGAAAAATTGAATTTTATAAATAATATCTTTAATTAAAGATGTCAAATAATTATTACTTAATTAGACGACGGTATGCAATATAATATGTTAGTATTACTATTAGTATTATATACCAATAGTAATAAAATGAGCTACGTCTCTACATTCCGGGAAAAGTTGAAGTAACAAATGTATTTATAGATCAAATATAAAACCAAATACACCATTCAATTATTAATGTAATCACAAATGGCCAGAAGAAAAATTCAATACAACCAAACAACTCCAGCAAAACTTATGAGACACTAAAGTTAATAACTAATTTGTCGACAACGGCGTCCGGGGCAATGCATTTTTTGTCGACTACGTGTCCACACCGTGGCATTGAACGTGTTAAAAAACTCATTGTTCAACTAACGTTACCTACTCGCTCATATTGCTGTCACGATGTTGAGTTATTTTTGATGTATCCACGTCTGTTGGTGCTGTTTTAGATAAATAATAGATTGCACTCAACTAAATGAAAAATAAGCTTTAAAAAGAAAAATGTATTAATATCTGAGTTGACAGAATGATCTACCTTTGTGTTATTTAGATCGATTGAAAAAGGTAAGTACGCCGAAAAATTTAATATGGAAATTAGAAGGATAAACTACGAAGTAATAACAATCGATTAAGACTTGTTTTGTTTTATTTTAAACTATATTAAGGCGATTCTTAATTTTAAACTCTCGAGTCAGATTAACTGTATGCGTCTCTGGTTTGAAAGACATCCAAATGAAACTTATTTAGGGTTCAATGGGGTAAAATTACTATATGGCATTATAAAATGGGAATTTGATTTTTTGAACATCGTTAATAAAAAGTGACTTAGGGGTATCGGAGCAGATGTCGACCCACTGACTTCAAATGCATTTCCCCGACATTATTTTATATTTTAGTTTTGCGTTTAAAATGCTCTTAATAGTAAATGATATATAATAATGTCGAATGACAAAATATATACTTCTTTTGTGTCGGGGTCAATTTATTGAGATTCTTAAAAGTATCTTTTCATTATTAAATGCTTTTAAATATTCCCGATAGTGATTTATTCTCAGATGTATATTTCTGTATATTGTATACAATAATTTTTGTACACACATCAACAGTAAATTGTACACATTTCATTCTTAAGTTCACTAAATTGAGATTCACTCGCGAAACAAATAACAAAAAAAAAATAAATAAATAAATAAATAAAAAGTTATAGAAAAAAAAAATTATTTCAATTCTAAATTTGGAAATATAGATTAATAGACTTTTATACAACAAAAAGTAGGTACCTAAAATAAATACTATAATATTGTCACGGCTAAAATGTTGTGTAAATTATTACCAATAGTGAATTATTATTAATGATGTTTAATAGTTGTTAATGTAGCAAGATAAAAACAAATTTAAGTACAGGTATAAGTTAATTACACCTTGTACTGTCCAATATTATTTTTTTTGTGTACTATAAAAAATGCGCAAATGGAGTAAAAAATGTCGGATATTATTCATAAATAATAAATGTGTAGTTTTATAGGTACAAGTGCGTAATGTGGTTGTAACCGTATAATATTTTATTTTAGATCTAATTTTAGGTGGAAGTCCATTTTTTGTTAACATTTGTGGGAATTAAGATTTTTTTAGAATTCATTAAAGCTTATAATAATATTTTATGAAAACAGGAATATTCTATTATTAGTTTATGACATTAATCATTGACCTCCATGTGTCGTCCAAGTCTAATAATTTTCTTTCTGTTTTTTCGATGTACCTATTGATTAATTAATTAAATTTAATATCACATTTTTTACAATAAATTTATATTTTGAACAGACACGTCAAAACGATGACATGGGCATTACGCTACGAATACCGCCACAATATAGTCACAATATAATGATAATTTTTAAAATATTGTTGATATCATATAACATTATCTTGATATTATGATAACATTTTACGGAGAAATATTATTTTTAAGACCAACGCTAAATCTATATTATGATCATCGCACACACGTCGAAGTAAATCAATATGCGTTTAGAGTATACTTCACCGCCAACCACTAACGTGTCCACAGTTAATCGCAAAGCGTTGTCAATATGATTATTATATTATTATTATTGTTGTTTTTTTTTTTTTATTTCATTGCGTTTTATCCATTCAATTGGCAATCGCTCTCTTTTAGTCGAATCGACGGCGACGGTGGCGCTGGTGACCCCGTCATCTCATTTTATGTCGCGTCCCTCTCTACGTTTTCCTTTTACCTTTTTCATCTCGCACGCGCATACACACACACACACACACACACACACTGGTGGATTGTATAATTTTTTTTTTTTTGATACTCTCTCTTCACCGCCCTCTCACCGCTACCGCGATGCTGCCCGTTCGCTGCCGAATTTCCTCCGCCACGGGGTTAAATGGGCCGTATAACCGGAACCCGAAGGTTGATATTTGTTCGCCGATCACGTAAGCTGCGTAAAATAAATAATGCGATTGGCCCGCGTCCAACCGGCAGCAACGGCCGGATGGACCCTAATCACATATATAGTCCACAGTGCGAAGCTCTGATAGCGGCGGCGTCTGTCTTGTGTGATATAGTCGAAAGACAGACCTAGCGGAGGCGATAGGATGGGGGGAAAAATATAACAATAAAAAACATTTCTTTCGTTTCATACCTATATAATATACTATACAATTTAATATTGTGTTCCGTGTTTATAATTTTTAATAAACACAGTAGAAAAAATATTTAATCGCTAGCACGACTTTCCTATGTAGATGGTGTTTACACGTCGCACCCTACCTCATTAAAAATAGTAGTATTAACAACAAAACAACAACAACAACAACAACAACAACAGCAATATCAATAACAATCATATATTAAAACAGTGTACACCCGTGAGTTTTAACTATAATTGGAGGGAGACCCCTTCTTCACGATCCATTAAACCTGCTTCCTACACTGTTGTCGTTGATGTCGTTGTTGTCCGCACTGCACTGAGGTCCGACCGTGCGCTGCACGAAAATGCGTTTCGAACACGTTGCATAAAATATGAAAACACGAGGTAGTGCCCCGCCGTCGATGTCGGTTCGCCGCATAATCGTTGGCAAACATTTCCCAACGCGTTCAAAGTTGCTTACTGAAACGTTTTTTTTTTTTTTTTGTTTTTTCCAAAAATAAGCCTAATGAATGACTCCGGACGAAATGCGTATTGTTTTTTTTCTCTTTCACACTCGGCCTAAATCGGTTCAAACAATGTCCTTTTCAGTCGCCTACGCTACGGTACCTAAAGGTTGGCTGACAAACAACCACATCTGCAGTGGCAAAGTACATTAAACACGCGTTGTTGTACATTCGTATTATGAAATCTTACATGAAAGTTTGGCTAATTATGATATTGCTACCACGAATAAACGCATAATTTTCTTATAAAAATTGGCCATTACACTGCGCTACTGCAGTTTGCAATTTTAAAAACGCACATTGGTACATAAATATATGTAAAATATTGATTATTATTTAATAGTTAAAATGACTATGTGCTGTTTTGCTGATGTTGCCAGTTTGTTAATTTACATTACGTGTTTGCATCAAAGTATACTGAAGATAAAATGTAAAGAAATTGTGACGAAGACAATATTTGAAAAATTATTCTTTTTGAAATTATTTCTATTTTAATTTAAACGCAAAGTTTATTATAAAACAACTACTTATTTAAACGTGTATTATTCCAATGTGTTTTAATTTTTCTACATTTTTTATTAGTTGATTTGTTGATAGGTTTTTGTCTACGAAACTTGAGTTAAGTGACTAATCCAATAGCAACGTTATTAAATGGTCCGCCAGTTTTGATGCCACATTTTATTTTTCTCGCTGTCATTTAAAACTAGTATGTAATAAAACGAATACTTAATGTGGTTATGATACACAATAATAATATGTTTTATTACAATACATTAAAAGTATAATTATGTAATATTGATAAATGAAAGAAAATCATCTGCTTCTTATTGAATAGCTCAGGGAGATATACGTACCTATATTGCCTATACGTTACGCCGTTCTACAAATTATTAATGTTAAGAAAAAGTTATCCAGACAATGTCTTCAAAGACGAATTTGCCCCGCAACGTGCTGAAACTACCACAATATAGTATATCAAAAATTTCACTTAGGTAAGTCTTTTCGTACTTATGTCATTCCCGGGTTAATATTTCTTTGTGTTGTTATGTTTCGTATTCTCAGCTAGCTGCTGAAATTTATTATTATTCAGGATTCTACTTATAATATTAATGATGCATTAAATAAATGTGTATTTATGAATCTGCGAGAGAAATACAAGTAGAAAGAATACATTTTTTTCAGTAAAAAAAAAAAACCCAAGAATAATTCAACAGATACCGACAATATCATATTCTAGTACCCCCTTCCGCTCTATATAACTCCTATATTTTTACCCCTTACACCTTTTGTTGTTGTTTTCATTAGTATCGTTGTATAATATTTTTTTTTATTAATGGTAATTCATGCAAATAAAAAAAATGTAAAGTTGTATAAGTAATCACTAAACCTTGGCTAAACCTAAGGATATTGTTGCTTAATATAATATGCATATATTATAAATAGAAATATATTTTATTCATAAATTTTAGTAGTAACGTGATATTATGTTCACTGCACGGATTCGAATTAGGTTTGAAACCGGGTTTACTAGAAACCGAAATTCAAATAATTTGTAAGCTAAGTTTCTATTCGTAAGCCCACACTAGTAAAATATTGTCAAATCAATTTATTATTTTTGCTCAATAGTAAAATTATATTTTTACATGCCCGTGATTGTATGAGAATAATTATGACTATATGAAAGTATAACTTACACGGGTGTAGAAAATATACTGTGTGATAAAAATATTCTAGGTTATAGATATTTATTAAAATAACTATAATCTTATAAAAATATGGGTATATAATATATAATGGGTTAATAAATAATAAGTAGTTAAAAGTTACCTATATGTCAATTCCAGAATGGTATTTGCCAACGCATATTTCAAATATTTTAATAAATTAACTTTTATTTTGTACCACAAATTATATTTATTTTTAATGTTTAATATTTTGTTATTTTTTATGTTTTTAGTAATTATTTTTTAAAGGAAAGTATTTTGTTTTTTCTACCATGGCGCCCATTAACTCTAAAAGCACACTTTTGACTTCATCACGACTTAAAAATTGAAGAATAAAAAACGACATTAGCCTCTTTTCTAGGTCGTAAAAGTTTTTATATGCATTTCGAAGTTGATTTTCACTTTTTCACTAGACAAGTACCAAATCGTGCTTAATCGTTCAATAAAAATTAATAAATATGGCCACGTCGAAAAAATATATAATATACATTGAATGTTCTCAATTGTACTATTAAAAATTCCGTTTTTAATAATACTATATTGTAAATGGTATTTACCAAAAATTAAAATCAGGATCTCAATAATTAAATTTAATTATTAAACCTTACACTTGGAACCCAAAAAATAAAACTAGGTTTAATTCCACGAGTGTTACCAGTTTTAACCAACAGTATTTCTTGCCCTTGACTCTTGTCCATCAATATAAATACTATGAACAGGAAATTAGTTTAAGTTTTGATGGGCGGAGTAATGGATAAACATTTTTGAAGGTACTCCTGTGTCACTCAACTCTGCTCATCTAAAATTGAAATACTTATAAGTTATAAAAAAAATTAATCACCTATTAGTTAGCGATTTGGATTGTATATCACAATATTAGATTAAAGTTCTCAGGAAAATATTCTATTTCAGAATATTATGCAATTAAAATTGTTTCCAGTGTTCATTATGAAACAAATAACAAATTTAAGTTTCTTGGCTGTAATATGCTATAGAACAAAAGTTTTCGTTCACGTTCACGTTTTGAATATTTGTATCTACATTTAAAATAAATATATTCTTATTCTAGAATATAAAAACAAGCAATAAAACTAAAACGAAACCTTTCTTTTATTAGTATTATTATTCAAACTGTTTGATTATATTGGTTGAGGGTAAATAACATAATGCATATTAAAATAGTTATGCTAAAATTATTCTGGTTCTTTACCAATATTGTAAAACGTAAACATATTGACAAAGACATTTTATTATTAAATAAACTGTATGGAAATAATAAAAAATTATTTAGTATCGATAATAAATGTAACTTACATAATATATCACTATCGACTATATTATAAGATATATATTTTGATGACACATTTGAAGAACATTAATATTTGTTAGTTGTTTTCAACGCATAGTTTGTTGGCTATCGTACAAAAAAAAATGTCGGCTATCATGCAGTTAAATATTTATATTAACTAATGAAATAGTTGTATAATTGTCTATAAAGAATGTAAACAATGCAAAGGTGTGCATTACGTTTTAGATAATACATTTCTTAGAATACTTTAGTTGATGAAAATTTTTATTTTTCACAAATAAAATAATGTTTAATCTACTTATTAAATTATATATTTTTTTGTGGAAATTAATGCAATTTTTTGTCAGAATAATATTTTAAATTGTATACGCAGTGTCATTTGTCAACCCTTTTGTAACACGTGGACGGGACGAGTTGTCATCTTCAAATTTAACCATAATTACTTCTTTGTTATAGAAATTAATAAAATAGTCGCAGTAATGAGGGTGAAGAGGGGAGGTTATGTTTGATCAAAATTATGTTTTGTTTTTTTTTTCTCTACCTCTAAATAATGCCCACCCTAGTTGTACCTAAACACTTAAAATAAAATTTATTTTCACAAATACTTAATTTATAATTCATATTTTATCAGCCATCGTATGTTTTAATGAATCAACCCGTGTATAGGTACTATTGGATGGTTTTTGATAAATATGATTTCAGTCAAACTAATTGCGTCCTCTCAATTTCAACATAAAAATATATACATACGATCCCACCAATTATTCGCTATACACACGCGTCATCTTGAAAAATGGTTCCTACTTTTTTTCCAAAACAATTTTCAACGACCATTGCGTTATTTTGACGATAATAATAATAATAATAATAATAATAATAATAATATGTGCGTTTAAGGTGAATTTTCTGCTGGCAATGATTAACGGGTTGTTTCCATGCAGCAAATTGGAATCCCCGAGAGACATGACAAATGGCCAAAGCAATATTTGCCCAGTGTTCACTTCTCCCCCTCTCCAATATCCTTTTTAACCCTGTCCTTGCGAAAAACAACCTTCCCTGTCAGTGGATCACTGTTCCATATCTAATATTTAGTCGCTCGTTTGAGCAGAGATTAGCGGTCCTGGCGGGGCGGTGCGTAAAACACGTTTTTCAATGTTCCTCGTTAGTTTTTCAGCCTACTTCGGACATTGAGCATTATGATAAACCTGAAAATAGATTTTTTTATCTTATTATATCTTAAATTTAAGCAGGACCTAGTATGCGTATAGTAGAATATTTGTGGAAATATTTTTCGTCTAAAAAACCTAAATGGGAAAAAGAAATATTTTAATCTTAAAAAAATATTTTATTATTTTTATTATAAATGTTTATTAACTGGAAGATTTTGTCGAGAAATGTATTAAATAATTTCACATTTCTCGAGATTTAATTAATATTCATGTTATAACTATCCTTTATATCCTTTATATTATATAAATATATATATGTATGTACCACAAGCTATGCTGTTAATGAGTTCCTCAAAAGATGATGTGGATTGCTAATGTAGAACTGTCATTCTCTTTTTCATAACTATTTACACATAGATATAGGAGATACTATCTTGTACATTTTCTTCTTATTTTGTTATTAATTAATTATTTACAACTATATATATATATGTCAATGTTATTCCCGTAATGTAACCATTGGGCTACCAACCCGTACTATTAATAAAATAAAATAAAATAAATATTAACCATGTACAAATTATAATAATAATATGTAAATATTACATTTTTTACCTTTAAAAAATATATGATCTTTGAATTGATTCTATGAATATAGTCGACTAAAAATTTACACTATTAAATTTGTGTAAATTGACATGAAAATTGACGATTTGAATATTTTAGTAATAAAGAAATATTAAAAATTAATGTATCATGTTTTATATTTTATAAAATTGTTTTTATGTACCTAAATTCAAGCTGCATGTGATTATCTTATTTATTTGAAGGGCTTACGAGGGATAATAATATGCTTAGTAGGATAATCGACTTACGATGAATTTTGTTTTTAGTCATTTTTAATCTCTAAAATAATAATATTGAATAATTTAATGGGCTCAAGCACATTTTTTTAAAGTTTAAAACACGGGTTTTTAGGCCAGAAGATCGAAAGTCATCACAGGGAAAATGATTTGTGAAAAGAAGTCTTCGAAAATACATCACTTTCACCATTACGGACAGAGGCTGATTTATAAGTAGGATCCCAGTGGGGATTCCACAAGTAAAGGTTTGGCCCCCAAAGTCCAATTTTTAACGCCAAAACGACCAAAAAACATGTTCATCTTGACATGAACCTTTGGTTGTGATTTTTATTATTATTTAACTTCAATACATATTTTTCTTAGAATCAAAAATTTCACAATAAGTACATATTATTATTTTTGATAGCATATTTCATAAAAAAAAAAATTATATTTTAATAGAATATCATTGTATATTTTGTTTACGTCTTACGAATATTTGTATGTCAATGTTAAAATACGTTTCCATTTCAAATATATAATATAAAATTTAAAAGTATGTCGTTATTATCAAAACCTAAAAACTGTGCGTGAAATCGTTTTCAGTTGTTATCTCTATTTGTTAAGAAAAGTTATAAAACTAAAGAAGAAAAATGTAAATCCAAAAAATATTTTTTTTATTTTCAACTATAACGATTACACTGTTCTTAAATAGAATATACAATTTAATGTAAAAATGAACATAATGATTGAATAATAATGCAGTATTTCAGAAAATGTTAATTATTGAAGGGTATATCAAGTAATTTTATTATTGAAATCAATATACATTTTTCAAAATAACCCAATATTTTACCTATCTTTTGATTTAGTTTGTTTTTAAAGGCTATAAAAGCGCCAATGAGCAATGACACTGCAATTCTATATATTGTTCTCTGTAGTTAAAATATATATATGATGAATATTTGAAATCAAGTATTTGCATCGTAGGTAGTTATGTTGTGTTTTGAATGTGTCGCACATGGACATATAATATCAAAGTGGTGATCGCCGTTATCGACACATTTGCGATGCGATGGCGGCGGGTAAGTGCGATCGTTTCGATATTACAAACAATCGGTGACGATAACAATATCTATTCAAGACATAGTTGGACCCTTACGTCTTTTTGGTGCGTTTACTTTTCGACTACTTACTTTGTCTTGACCGGTGGCGTTGATGCGCTACAACAATGATTTTATATGTTTATGGTCGTGTGTACGTGGTCAGAAAAGTTTTGGTTGGGACCGTCGACCACTTCCGAGTTGAAATGTGTTTTAATAGATAACGCAACGCGATTTTTGAATGAACAAAACTGTTTGTTTTAACCTCGATGCCACGCTGAAGTGCAATTATCCGGGCCACCGCGATTATTCTCTAAACATTTATACGTGTGCTGATGAATGGACCGAGGAAATTGAAATTGATTTTTAGCCGATCTATAAAGGTATATATTGACACATATCGTGTAGAGTTACGAACTAGTAATTTACTTAATTCAGCAAGAAAATATTACTTGTCTCTTTTAAAATCAAATAATAGGATAATGTTTTTTTTCATTAAATTATTGTTAAAGAAATATTTTATATCTTAATATACTTGGATTTGGGATAAGAAACAAATAAGTAACCAACAAACCAAAATCTCATAACAAATAAACATCCATTACAATACTATGTAAGTTGAGTAACTATTTCGATTAGAATCTTTAAAATTAGGTAGTCAGAGATTTATTTATATCCCTTTATAATTTATTGCATGCGGTAAAATGTCATTTTTTTCTTAATTTATGCATAGATACATCATTTGTGTTCAGGCCAGATATATTTTAGTATGCATGTGTATACAATTATCACTATTGCTGATTTAAAATAAATTTGTCAATGAAAATTAAAAAAAAAATTGTAAATATACCTAAGTAGACAATATTAAAAAAATAAATAAATCTAGTAAATTGATTTGATAATTTAATTTTTTTTTCATTTAAAATATATTTTAATTTTTTGAATATGGTAAATGACATACGTATTTTAAGGTTAAGTTATAATATTTTATACATGTTTCCGAATTTTGATTGAAAAAACATAATACAAAAAACGTTAAGGGTAGTTGTAACCTGATCCACGCTATCACAATTTTACGAGAGTTATTATCCAATACACATGTATCATTTTTTATTTTTATTTTTAGTGAAGTTTTAACATAATTTATTATACTTCGACCGCTATTATACATCAGAATAAATATAATTTATGACAAACACTAGGCAAATGTGTAATGGCCCATAGTTATATATATTTGAAATCTGTAGGTTTTGAAATAAAATTTAAAATCGATTTAATCAAAAGAAAATTATTAGGAAATAGAGAATCGATGTAAGAGAAGTCTGTACAGAGAGAAATAAATTTTTATTTCTTTAAATCGAGTAAGTTGAAGGAGAGAGCTGAACAATTAATAAACAAAGTATGGAAGTCTCGAGACATGTATATTTAGTGCATATTTGTATAAAGTTGTTTGTTGAAACATTTAAATCAAACACCTACTTAATATAGAATAATATTTAAAGTTTTGAACAATTATTTATTTGTCAAGTTCGTGTTTGGCCAAGGATAAACATATTAAAATATAACTTTTTGGATGTAAAATCTACGATGCCTAAAATATTAACAAGAGTGATTTAAAACTATAAGTAATATTTATTTACAGATATTACTATACGCCATCTACTTAGTGTAATAGTCCCAAGATCCACCTTTGGTTAGTAGTTAATGCGATCCTGTTTGGTGTAACGGAAAAGTTACTGATCCGATATACATACATCTAAATAAATGATTTGAAAGTAGTTTGAAAATAGTGTAGCTTATTCAAACTAAAATTCTAACATCTGTGTAATATTTTGACCGTTAGTTAATATATAAAGAATATCCTTAATAATATTTAAATTTAGAAAAGTTGTTTATTATATGCATGTATTACATTTTTTCATTGGTGATAATTTTAATCAACGCATTGAACTTCTAACTCTGTTAAACTATATTATGCTTACATTGGTTAGAATTGCTGTGTTCTACTAGTTTAACATACATTAAAGTACATATTACAAAAAAAAAAAATTAAATTAATGAGTAAGAAATATATTATGTATAAGTAACATATAATATGTACATTTCTTTATTATTTTTTTTTTTGTGTTATTGCGTTCGAAAATCATTGTATTTAAAATAAAATTAGTGTTTAACTGTTAGTTCCTATAAGAGCTAAAGCTAACCATTTGATTATAGTTGTTGAGCTTTGTGGGAATTTTTACAGAAAAATAATTCACGCATTGTTCAAAAACTTTTTGAATATTTAAGTGTTGATAGAATTTAAACGAGATTAATGATTTATTCTAATAATATAAATAATTAATGAAAAATGTTAAGCCATTTTTAAAGAACAATATTTTATTATTTATAAATAATTTATGTTAAATTATGTTACACCTTTTTTTCAGCTTTCAAAAAAATATTTATTTCGGTTTATTAGTTGAAATATAATAAAATAAGTGATAATTTATCATGAAATCTCAAAGTTAGAGCGAAAGACACGTACGCATAGTTGGGCCGACAGTGTGACACGACATACCATATTGCGTTCCAACAAGTCTTTTATATCCATGTTCGTCTTTCTGATTTTCTGCTGTTTTCGTGTCCATGCTATGGTATTCAATGACATGTATTTCTTGGACAAAAATCTTTTTGCGTGAAATGATTAGGTTACAGGAGTACATAAAATAAAATCTCCACCAGAAAAAACGTACCTACTAAATAAAATATGTAATGCAGTCGACATTTGCTTAACTAGTTCGAGTAATCATTAACCTATTGTCGTTTCGTTTTTTTAACCAATGAACATTAAGACTACCTACTTTACATAGGTAAATTCTAATGACAATTTTAAAAGTCATTTTATTTTACGTTTGGTGTACGACGTGTACTGTGTAGAATTTTCAAATTACGTTGCTCCGTATAAATGATATTGCATATTGTATGCCTAAAATAAATTAAAATCGGTAATCCACATTCGTTGTAGTCAGAGTTAGGCAGTATCATAAACACGCATCTTAGATGCAATTGTATCTTGTATCGCGATACATTTGTAATCGACGAATCGAGTAATTTATAAAAAGAAAATTATCGAAAGATACTCAATACATTAATGCAGTACTTTGAAAAATTAATCTTCTACGATTATTTTCACTCGTCTACAGTCGCTTTCACGAAAAGTAGCATTCGACGGTAGTGCGCTCGATGGAAGTTCTTACGTAGTATTACTAAAACATGTATCAAAAAAAGGAATTATGTATATGAATAATAATTATTAATAATTGTATTGTAGAATATTATTATTATTACTGTTAAGTTATTATCTATTGTAGTCTTGTATTAACTATTGAAATATATATACCTTACTAATGCGTATAAATAATTTTTTTTAAAAAACCCGTGACAAATTCAAACGTATCGAGTAACCAAATACTTAAATGTAAGTATCGAATATCTACAATGTATCGAAAAAATTATAAAATTGTATTTTTTTTTTTTTTGTATCAAATTCAAATGTATCGAGTATCTTAAATACTTAAAATGTAAGTGTCGATTATCGCGATACTCCAAAGCCAAGTATATAGTAGTTCGTATCGCGATACTGATTTTTGAGTAATATCGATAACAGAGACTTTCGAAATGGTTTTTTCGTTTCGACTAAGGCGTTGGACCATCTTATCGCGGTGTGCTCGCGGTGCCGTCGAAGCGTACTTTTTTGTTCGATGTCAGCGCTGCCGCGTAGGAACTGTTCTCGCGGAGCTATAATATTTCTCCCGGCGAACCACCGCGCGTGTTGGCCGGGTTGTGAGGTTTTGGGTGGGAATGGAGGTAGGATGGGGGTGGAAACTACGGGGACAAAACAAATTGCCCACCATGTGTCGTTTGTCTTTTGAAACGCTCCGGTGGCTCTCGCGGACCACATATCTGTCTTATCATTGCGCGATTCCTTTCCTCCCCGTCGTCCGTATGCCGCAGAAAAAAAGCCGCCTCCACCCGCCGCATTTCCTTCGTTAACGGCGTCTCGCGTTTTAGTGGATTACCGCCGCCGCCGAGCCACGCGCACCACTGCAGCGTACCGCTCGCGAAACGTTCCTTCTGTCGTGTATACGATGATAATAATATATCATGTGCGCCGTCGTTGGAACTGTACCAAAAAAGCCGACGACTCGCGGGGCGTTTGCGGCGTGTGTACACGTCGTATAGAGGCGGTGACTCTGCGCCCGGGCCACGCGCGTTTCATCGCCGACGACAAACCGACGGGGAATGATGATACCATATCGTCGTCGACTCTGCATCGAAACGTCCCGTTTGCGAGAACATTGTGCACCTATTATGACCGTGATCATCGATGGCTGGTTAGGTTAGAGATTAGTCGTGGTCTCGTACAGATACCGGTCATGTTGCATTGATATTATTTCGCCGTATCGCCGATCGAAACCTAATGACATATAACTCAAATCATATCGTTCGATTCGTTAATGTACATGTGATAACACGTATGACGTGTAATTTATTTCAAATACCCACTTCGTGATTGAGAACGCGATTTAAGATTGTACAGTTTTGTTCACGAAAAGTGAGTAATGATTATTATCGTTTTTTTTTTTTTTTTTGTTTATCCATTTAAATGTGTCAATACATTTAGTTTTTTACAGTATTATCGATTTACAAGTTTATAAGATGGACAATGTTATACATAGGGAATATCATCTTTTACAATTAAACATGGTTTTGACGAGAAATAAACAGTTTTAACATAATAACAGTTGTGACAGGCACTATTAGTAATTATTTGATCGGTCCTCTTGAACTCCCAAAAAGACATCTTGAGTTAGGCGTGGTTTTAGCCAAGGATTGATGGTTTTATTGCCGATTTCGTAGTGGAGTGCTCCTTTTGTTGTGTTGAGTCTTTCGCGAAAGTTTTCAAATTGGTTGATTATCCAGGTCCGTCCGATGGGATAATCTCGTGTCGTTGTGGAGTTGTTTATTTCGCATAAACCACGGGACTTTCGATGCTATTCTCAAAAGTTTAATTTGAATGACTTAAAGTTTCTTTTATTTTCATTCGAAAAGCGGCTGCCCGTACTGGACATGCGTAGGTTAGTAGCGGTTTTAGTAGTGAATTATTATCTTATACACACCTACCTAGACTAGATAGGCGGTGATTACCAAAATCAATTGGCGCTTATTTTTTTTTTTAATTATTGCTGAATGTACGCAAATTATTACTTCGTCTCACGCACCACGCGTGTCTACGTCGTCGGAAATTATATTAAATATTCATGCACTTATTCAATTTTAAGATTAGGTTAGATAGCTAGGGTGAACAGTATATTATGAGTTGTTATGCCTATTGAGAGTCGGTGGAAAATCGGTAGAATTGATATACGCCCCCTAAACGATGTATAATCTACATGTGGTAAGCGCTTGTAGTAATATTCTGCGTGAGACCAAATCCATTGTGGCAGAAACATTATAGATAAAAAAAAAAAAATTAAAACTAAACCGAACAATTTCAAAATATTTACAAATCAATATACTCGTATATTAGTTGTTTAACACAACGTCATTTTTTCTAGTCTATGTGAATTTTCGATTTTACCGTCATTGTATAAAACGTGAATTCCACAATTAATTATTTGTTTTATTTAAATATGTTTTTCCACTGCGCAATTGACACATACATTTTTATCAATTTATCATAAACGCACTGGAGCAAAAGACAAAAAAATATTATATTATTTGAGTAATGTGAAATATTCGGCGCAATTGACCAACACCCATCGGCGTTGTGGAATACCGGAGAGGCGGTTCCGCCATGTACGCCGGTCACTTGTGTATTCACACGCAGCAACCAGATTTATTTAAATACGTTGTTTTCACCATTTATGGTATTATAAAAAACAAAAAAAAAAAAATTATGTATACAAATTGTATATGGTGAACTAATGTTATACGTTTCTGCACTTCCCGTTTCACGACGCGCAAACGACAAATTTTCTTCACGGAATCGCGCTGATGTTATGAGATATTGAAAAAAAATATTATGTTCTCTACGTTTTTTTCGGGCTAAACGTTTTGATAATAAATGCATACCTACCTCTTTAAAGCTATTGTTTACCCAAAACTAGAATTAACTATCTCACCGTAAACTCCTTTTGTTTTGTATTTTAGATTCCGAGCGGAACGACGAATGTATAAAGTTTTACAATATAGTTGGGGGGTTTTTTTTTTAATTTTAACATTTTCGTCAGTCCTAGTTTTTGGAGTATACGATTCGACACATCCATTGCAGACAGTGACCTACTCAATGACGTCGAGTACACTCAAAAACTAAAATACATCAGAGCGAGTTCTCCGGTTTTTGTAAATAGTTTTAAAACTAACTAATTAAAAAAAAAAAATTCAAATTTTGTAGACGATACACTTTAAATATGTAGTGTAGCTTTAATCTGCAAAATTTAAATGATTGCCATCAGTATAATTATTCGGCATTTAATCATGAACCTATTTGTAAATACTAATTGTTAACCAGTACTCTGGGTAAGTTTATTTTGTATATAATCATTTTTAATTTACGCAGTAGGTATATATAAGGATAAGTGACTTATTTCTTTACTCTGGCTAGACCGCTCAGGGTGGCACTTTTCTAGGGATAGCTCTTTTTTTATACAGCCAGTGTTTATAATATTTTGTATCAAAAATATCAATTGTCAAATGCAATGATTCTGGATTCTCGGCTCTGGTTATTTATTTAGATTTATCAATTTTTTCAAAAGGTAAACTGAAAAGTGTACTTCGAACAGCGATATATTTTTAACTTTTTACGTATAAATATCTACTTAAGCCATAAAAGGGCGCTACAGTAGGATCTGTCGGCCATTTCGCGCATAACATTGCAAAATTTAGTATATTAGGCTGAACAGATTATTATTAATGGTATGTCGAGGGGGGGGGGAGGGAGGAACAATGTCGAGTCGAAATCCTGAATAATATCTGTATATACTATAGAGTAAGAATATTTCCCAATTATAACTATTACCGCTGATTCAATATCTATACGAATATAATTGTATGTGCACTGTTCACATATATGCTGTATAATGTATATTTTATTTTCCCTAATTTCTGAAAATATTTTTTCATTGACTATCTAATAATATACAAGAGTTTGCGTGTATAATTTATTTTTGACAGGATTTTTCTTTATTTATCTGTGAGTGTTTTGCTTCATTTAAAATGTAAAATAATATATAAATTATCTAGTATCCCTTACTTGACATTTAATTTTATCTGATTTAATAAAAACTTTGGCTTTGTGCATAGTATCAGATAGTTAAATTTTTAGTTTTAATTTACTTTAGAAATTGTATAAGTTATATTCAATAGTTTAAAAAGTATACAATTTAGTAGAATTGTATAATATGCGTAAACAGTAGTCACCGCTTATTCCGTACAAATCGGACTAAAAAGTTTTCGTCCAGATCATTGAAATTCAGCAAAATTCAGATTAAGCGATGTGTTTTTAGAGATAATTTTTGATTCGATCAAAAGAATTTTTTCCATCTTATGCGGTGGCCCAGCTTATCCAGTGGACTGACTAAACGGCGACTACTGTTGTACCTCAGTGATGTATCGCTCAGGTAGTGGTTTTTTTGGAAATAAATTCTATTTATATATAGCGAACATTTATAATAGCTGATACGTAATTAAATATGTAACAATCTGTTTCTTAAAAAAAAAAATATCATATAGTGTAATTAATTTCATCGAGATTTTTATTTTGTGGATTTAGATATTATTACATACTTACTAAATTATCCTCGAAGAAATTTAGTAATAATGATGAACAAATATCAATACATTAACTCGAGTTCAATTTATTTTTAAGTTTATATAAGATTGATGGTTTAAGTTGTTTGCATTACAAATTCTTTTTACTTGACTGGCATAGAACCTACTAGATAATATATTATAACATTTTGCGAGTTAAAACGTATGAAAGTAGTTAAATTTTATAGTTGGTTTGGGAGCATTAAAATAAAATTTGTAGCTTAGTTTAATTTACGTGAAAGATAAGCTCAATAAAACATATGTTTATTATCACAGATAAGTCTAAACACATTCTTATACAATTATATGTTTGAGTTTTGAACATTTAGTTATTAAAGCTCTACAGTAAAGTCAGGTACCTATTTGGTACTTAATATTAAAAAAGATCATTTAAACAAAACACGAAATATAATTGTACCATAAGTGTATAAATGTATTATACATATTGTATAAAATAATACGTACAGATAGGTACAGCCTATGTTTATATTTTTAAGTTCTATTGATTTATTTTAAATGTTCTTTTGCTTTTAAAATCAAAGGTTTTCTTTGCACTTCTTTTGACCTGCATTTTTGTATTAACAACTGACTATGATACAACTACTGAGGGACTTTGTTGCAATATATTTTACGGTCGATTTGATTCAAAATCTGGTCAAATAGGGTTAAATTCGGGTGAGTGGGTCGTGAGGGGTAGCGGAAAGTTCTAGGCTAAGCAAAATAGACGAACAACGAAGGAAGTATTTACTCGGAGTTCGATAATTTGTTCAGAGACCAAAGAGAAATTCAATTTCTGGACCTTCGCAGGCGTTAATGGGAACAAGTGTGCAAGAGATTTGATCATTGAGTTTATTTTACTTGGTTGAAACTCGAATGCTGCAGACATCTGTGAATGTAAATGCATTTGTGTCTCAATGTTACACCTATAGTGTGTTTATTCTAATTTAATCATTGATTCTATTATTGTCATTTGTATGAATTTAATCACCGCAGTTGAGAAATTACCATGTGCGTGGGAAGCAAACCCCCCGATATTAAAATTAAACACTTGATATATAACTTAGTTTTTGTGGAACTGAATTTCAAATATAAGATACTTTTTTCAGTAGCCTGTGGTATTTCTTCATAATATACTGATTAATAATTAATTTTTATTGACATATTTATTATTTGTTAAAGTAAATTATATATGTGAGAGGATGATTCCAAAATAACCATTAAATAAAAATATTTTTCAATATTTAAATATTGAATTTTTTAATTAAAGAAAGTAAAAATAGTAATTTAAAATATTCCTTGGAATTCATTTTTCATGTTAAAAAAAAAAAATAAAAGTCTTATCAGGTATAAAATTAAATTTGTATAATATCGCTTTATGGTTTATGATCACCCTTCTACATTTTCTGTTAAAAATAACAAGAAAGTTGAATTATTACTTATACATTGTCAAAGGATTTTGGTTTTTTGTAAAGCGAATTGAAATATTTAAGTGATATTATATTAATATGTACATTATAAAATATATTATATGTTCAGGTTAGTGAATTTGGTGTGTTCAGTGTGACGATTATGTACATAGTTGGTATAGAAATCGGAAAAGAGTAAGTTTTTTCTTTTCAACTCGTTTTGCCTTTATCCCAGGTGCACACTGTGCCATTCGTGTTTCCGGAATACCAAACCCTGGTCATAAATCTAGTCCCGAGGGAAGAGGCGTGGATTTTTCCAGAGGTGCAAGCTTGAGTCGCTAAAAATATTTCAGAAATCCAGACAATATGCAAAAAATGTTGGGTCAGCCATTTAATCACGTGGGTAAGCCCAAATAGCGTTTAGTTAGTACCTATACAGGATGCTGAATATTTATTACAATATGTCCCTTTATCACCTCCACTGTTCCACACGCCCATTTTACAATCCCCGCGTGTTTGTATTTCTCGTGCTATAGGTGTATCAAGTTATGATGATTTTTAATGTGAAATCGGGAATCCCAACGTCTTTCGATAATTTATTATTATTATTATTATTATTGTTTGATTTGATAGAATATTCATGTTTCGTCACCACTGCAAATTCTTGCGTGAATGCTAAACGAATGATTCTTCTCTATCGTATTTCCACTACAGTTGCCGGAATTTTTGGCCATAAACGAGACGATGATCCCTCGAGAGTTAGGTCGGTAAGGGACGAGAACGTAAAAAAATAAAATAAAAATACGTACATTTATTCTGCGTGTGATTTGAATAATAATAACGCTACGTCGTTGACGTTATGCCGAAATTTCGGGTCTCAGTGAGGAGTTATATTTGTTTATTTACATAGGATATGAACAATTCATTCTCCGATTGGGAATCTTAAAAAAATGGAATTTCTAGTTTTTTACGGTTACCTAAATGTTTTCGATTACAACTGAAAGTCAAATGTACCTTTTTACGTGATTTTTGTTATGCAATATGTTATAAACATCATCAAATTATCAACCTATAAAAATATTATTCTGGTTAAGGTAATTATTCTGGTAAAGATTGGTTATTTTCCAAGATTTATTTGTTTTTTTTTTGTACTGTGATAATTGGTGAAGTGTCTTATGTTTAGCTGTAGGCATTTATAGTAAGGTTCGAGGAACTAAAAACTATATAATTATCAGAATAAGGTAAATGTTGTTATAAGATATTGTGATTACTGTCGAATAGAAATATACTGCAAATATATAGATACTTCTTACGATTATTTTAGACATATTTTTTTGAGGTTTATCAAATGAATTTGTTTTTATATAAAATATATTTAATATAATTCTAATATTTAAAAATAAAAATATATAAATATAAAAATTAATTATTTTTTTTATTATTATTTTATTTTCTAATATTTTACTTAAAATAGTGAACTGAGTAAAGCATATATCATACTAGAAAATAATTTATTCTTATTTAATACAGATAACTAAGAGAGAAATTACGTTGGGTTCTATCATTGCTAGGTGTTTTTCATATCATAACATTCTACCTTTTTTCCATATTAAATAATTGTCTTATTTGATTTTGATGTCATAAAGTATAAATTGTAGATATTCGTTTGATAATTATAATAATGAAAATAATTTAAAATTATCTCGCTTGATATTTACATTTATTTAGTTTTTATGAATAATTCATTTTTTTATATACTAGTACGATCCATGCTTATTTTCACGGTACTGAATTCCAATTTATGTTTAGAAATATTTATTATTTGTTCACATACTGACTAATAATAATCTGAAATCATTGTCTTTAAGAAATATTTCATAAAAAGGCATTACATTCCACAGTTTAATAATATATGATCTGCTCATAATATTTATTATTCATGTTATTTATATATCGATAAATATCCAGCTGTGTTTGTTAGTTGTACTACATTGGCTTTTATAAGCGTTGCTGTAAAATAATATTATTATTTGGATTAGTGAAATTATTATTCTATATAATTGTTCTTATGATATTGTGTGACATCATACACTTTGATTTTAAGCATCCATATTCTACGTGAATTGTTATTTGATGTACAAAACTTGGATCGCCAGCCCATAGCCAAGGTTTTAAAACCAAAGCTTACAGGATTTTTGATATATACCTAATATTTTGTTTTAAATAAATACAATTACCTACTATAAACAAAATGTATATGAGAGTCATATGCTAATAAACAAAAGAAAACGCCATCGATTAATGGGAGAATTAAATAAAGTATATCATATTCAAAAAATATTTTATGTACGTGTGAAGCAAAGCCTACTGGTTAAAAATTATTACTAAAATAAAGACGTCGGGGTCACTAAAAAAAGTATAATAACATATACGATTTTGCAATCGTTAGACAAGTAATCGTAAAGTTGTACACTAATTTTGTTTACGTTGTTCTAAATTAAGTATATACTTAAATATGTTAATGGTTGAGACACTCCGTGTGGGCATGAGACGAGGTGTTTCTGGTCACCACTCGATTACCGTCGTCACACGTGGTTGTAAATGAACAATAAACTTAGGTACACGAAATAAAAAAAAAAAAAACCAAACAATTAACCGTTTGCAGAGATTATATTATACGATACAGTTTTATCGTGGTTTAAAGCCAATACTAATTATTTAGAAACATGGGAAAGATATCTGCCAAGGTATTCAAATAAATACTTAATGTTTATATTACCAACAATATAGTCGTGACGTAGTAGCTG
Source organism: Pentalonia nigronervosa (assembly GCA_014851325.1). Taxonomy (NCBI): domain Eukaryota; kingdom Metazoa; phylum Arthropoda; class Insecta; order Hemiptera; family Aphididae; genus Pentalonia; species Pentalonia nigronervosa. The sequence goes on from JACXSJ010001415.1 coordinate 81,762, forward strand.
GTTGTTTGCTATGGCCCTGGTTGAACGGCTCAGCAAAAAGTTAAAAGTTTTTCGTCCGCTGAGACGTCACAAAAACAATAAATAAGAGAAAAATAACAATAATAGAAATAATAATAAGCACAATAATACTAACGTCTATTGATTATCCGATTCTCCTAACAGATACCTACCAAAATTATGGTACATTTAACACTCGGTGTCATACGAACAATGGGGTGAGGAGCCTGTGTTCTCTGTGATACAAACAGTTCTTTATATTGCCCGTTAAAAGGTAAATTTCCCACGGAATGAAAAGCGTTATGGCTTTCATCAATTAATATTTGCTACGGATCTATACACGACTGAGCTATATAAAAGTCTAAGAAAATTAAGATAATAAATGAAAAAATCTATTTCCATATTATGCTATTGGCCACAACTCGAAAATGGTAACTACGAATAATAATATAATATAATATTCAAATATTATATTGATTTTGTATGAAGTAAACTTAAATATTTTTAGGTTTTTTTGTCAACAATTATGATAAAAAAAATTTCAAATGCACAAGTCTATTTCTATGCTCTCTAAGAAATTGTGTAAGATGCATATGTCCCCTCCGGAAAAGTGAAAAGCAACGAAAATTCAAGAATTTAAACGGTTTGACAATGTCGCCGAAAGTTTGTGTATGATTTTGGAAAACTTTTCCCGAAACATTTTGCCCCGAGTATTTTAACTATAAACCACAGTAACCTGTTAATTCATTTATCAGATGAAACTATTGCTAACATTTATAATAATTGTTCCGAGTAAAGTGAAAACTCTTGTTTTTAAAATTTAATATATTTAAAAAAAAACTTTTAATTTTTAAATTTAAAGATATTTTAATTTAAAATGTGTTCCTCTGTTTTTTTTTTTTTAAAGTTTTTCTCAGTTTTTTATTAATTATAATAAGATGTAAGTTTATTCTATAGTAATTAATATTGCCATAACTCACAATGGATTATCAACAATATGTTTATGTACTATAGTTTAAAGAATTCATGTTAAGTTTTCAAAAGAAATACATCAGTCAGATTATGGTCATTTGTCACAAGTAACATTATATAATAAGACATACAGATTCTATATTTGGGTTATGACATGCGAATTGGAGAAAATTAAATTGTGAAATCAGCATTGGAATTGAAATCTGAGGCGTGGTTATTGGTTGATAAATTTATATTAGGCAGAGATAAGTATATACAGTTAAAAAAAGTTAATAGTAGAGCAATAGTGTAAGAGTTCAACTTAGTTTAACTAAGGGAACATTGCATCGACATTTCTTAGAAGGACACTTTGCTTAGATATTCAAAAGTTGAATTCTAAGCTATCGGAGTGATTCATAAACAGCTATCGTCAATCAATTATTTCATAAGGATTTTTATTTATCAAGTTATACAAAGTATACAAGTATACTAACAAAAGTTAGTAAACTAATGCTTTTTATTACTAAAAGTTAATTAAAATAAAATAAATCAACATTATGATAACATAACACAAGTTAAAATATTAAAACTCATGTTAAAAAAAATTATTTTATTAAATTGAAAAAATTTCCAATTAAAATAAATAAATACATTTTCTTGTACAATCAATATTATACATTTCTGATTACGAACTATATAATAAATGATTACCTACTGTAGAAATAGTTTATTATTTTATAATTAGGTCAACGGAATTGTTCACATTTTGTCTTATGCCTAATTATAACCTAATTGTTCTAGTCGTGAATATTTTTCAAGATTACTATCCTTGCATTATTTCATTTCGATAATGAAGATCATCTTTGTATAAAAAACGTTTGCTCAAACAATCTATCTATCAAAAACAGATGTAAAAAATAAAATGCATGATAATATTTGAATTTTTATAATATTGGAAATTGTATAACTAAATGTTTAAAAAAAAAAATCGTCGTCAACCACGATTGAGATGTTTGCTCTTCATTCTCAATCTTAATATCAAACAGTACTTTTTCATCTGATTCTATCAATATTATTAGTTGAAATGTAATTTTTTTTTTTTATGTTTTTGTTAATAAATATGTTTTTTTTTAATCATATTCGGTATGTTCAGTGTTTGCAGTTTGATAGTTCGAGTTCGGTTCATTTTTAGATTTAAAATAATTTGAATGTAAACTTTATTGATTTAAATTATTTAAAAATATATTCTATACAATGATTGGTGTCGAAAATCGTACGATTATTGGGCTTAGCAAACTGTTGTTTTTTAAATTGAATACATAATACTAATAGTAAGGGAAAAATAATTGCTTCAGACACTGTTGTATATATCAACATGGGAAAAGTAAGCACGATATCATCTGTCTATTCATATGTAATTCGATCAACCACTGTTATTATATGCGCGTAATACTGTAATCCTCTTGTAAACATCGTGCTTACATTTGAATTGGAAATCTTACGGACGGACTTCGGGTTGCCCGTCGCACTGTAAACAATAACCTTCTTTTGAGCTATTTACTTTATTTTGATTAAAAAAAAAAGATCCCTATTTGTCGGGGAATGGTTTTTGTATTATTGATTTATACTTGAGATATTCATCTGAAACAAAATGCTGGCTATACTTTTTTATTCATTTTTTTTATGTAGACATCACTATGAAATAATGTTGAATATCAAAGAAAGTATAATTTGTACACTAACATTCTCCATTCGAAATGAACCATCCGACATAAAGATCATATTATTTATAAATTTTAATGACATGTTAATTGTGTTGCTAAATACTATAATTTTGGTCGACATTGTAAATTAAATTATTACCGTCTATTGGGTATTATTGTGTTTCTAATGAAATTAAGATAAAATAAATAAATATGTATTTCAAATAATATATTTCCACATAGCTGAATATTTATGTAATCACTTTAGTGTCTATCTATTTAGACAATATTTCTTATATTTGAATCGGATTTTGATACGATAAAATTATAATTAAATAGAGCGATAGCTATAGAATCAACTTAAATAATTGTAGTTATCGACAATTCGTGAGTTTTAATCGTGCATTGTGGTTACGTTTTGTAGTATGGTTCGCTAAATACTTATAAGGAACAAATACATTCCAGTCAGACGTTTATCGTGATTTTCAGTTTTTGGGTGACGACGACAAATACGTTTTACATACCATGGAACAATAACAATTTTAGACAGCACATTCCCTTCCTCTTTACTCGAATTTACATCAACCACCGTTTTCAACAATAAAATCATTGCAGCACGTGTAGTGAACCATGGAAGTATGTTGAAATTCTCTGTATTCACATTTGTACCTGCACAAATGCACACGTTATCACTCCGAAAATCGATTAAATACTTCGTCGTGTCTTTCAATTGTTTTCCCTCGTCTGTGCCTCATCAAATATCATTCCTCTGCATTGCTGTTTTTGGTTTTAAGACGATTAAGTAAAGAATGAAAGAAGCCCGTAGTAGCGTTGACGAATTATTATGAATTTTGAAGAATTTTCTGTTTGGGTTAAGCTGACTATTAACGTGATCTATAAACTTTAAATAATGTATTTAGCGAATTATAGTAGGAAATTGTTTATGATTTTTATCTCTAGACCACTATAATTAATATATGATTATAATATAAATATTTCTGTAGAGTATAAAATATTATGAAATTGTATTGATATCAAGTAATTTAATTGTTTATTTTAACGGATGAAAAGTTATTTTTAACTATAGTGTATTGAGTCGAGTTTTTATTTAAACAACGTGAATTAAAATATTTTAAATTATTCAACTGAATGAATATATATATTTTTATGGAAAATTCAAAGTATTTTTACTGCCATATTGATGTGTAATTTTGAGAAATTATAAAATATAATTTTAAAATTAGTATTAATATTGCCATCTGTTAAGATATAAAATAATAATTAAAATAGTATTAATACATTTCATCTTTGATTAAAACCGATTGATACTAAAATATGTAGTAGGTATTATTTTTAATATTTTACAACAAAGAGAACTTTCAATGTGATGAGTTCGATAGCTGCTTTTTAATTATTTCATTTTTTAATTAAATTTGTGTATTCAATTTATATTTTGTTTACTATACTAATACCTTATTTTTACTAATCTAATATAATATAATTTTAGATTACGAATAGAGTGCGTAGATATTATTAAATCGAAGCAAATTAAATGCAATCAATTCTGAATAATACACACACACACACTCACTCGCGCGCGCGCACGTGTGTGTGATCTGAAAGGTTGGCCAACCAAATATTAATAATAATGATGATTAATATGGTGATATTAATAATTAAAAATCATATGTAATGATGGGGCATATTTTGACACTTGACTTGTCACCATTAAAAAAATGGTTTCCGAACCGACATCGGATGTACTTAGACGTCTCAGAATTACTTTAACATGTTATATATATATATATATATATATATATTTATTTTTTTTGAAACAATTCAATCGTAAAACAACAGTGTCGCAGATTGCAGGCAGAATCGATTATTGTATAATATTAATTACGACGAGTACGTATTTATTACCAATGACACGGTCATAAAAAGGCATCGGTTCATTTTTTCGTTTGGCCGAGCCAAAACTTATGTCGTGCCATAAAATTCACGACTTCGCACCGGACTTTGATTCCCAACGATACTGCACTGAGTCGTCGCCAAAATACGATTGACGAACGTACCATCTCATTAATGCGAAGAGCCACGAAAGATGCTTTTGCTCTACTATTCGTTTGCTATACCACATTTAACAGTGCACATATTATCAATCATTACTTTTTTTAAATTACATAGTTTGAGAAGGGGACTAAAATTTCGATTACCTTTCCTTAACTTTCGAAAAACTTTAAAATGTAAAATTAAAGTTGAAAAGTGGAAAAACTAAAATTTAAAATAAATGCATGTATATAAGATTAAGAAACTATTTAATATTAAAAAAAACCGAATTTTAGTACCTCATAATATATACATATGTAGTACATGATTTAAGCTATTTTAAAATTTCTGTTCGTAAATATCAAATTTTAAATGCACCATGATTTATAACCAAGCAATTGTGTTTTTTTTTCAATTACCAAATATAGTTAAATAAAACAAAAACTAAAATAAGTGTCAAATGATAAAAATAATCAAATTTACTGTATTTAAAAGTTCTAAGAATTTGCAATGTAGTTGAAATTTCTACTTTTTTGTTGTATAATTTTAGAGAAAATAATTTTATTATTTTTTTTGTATAATATATACATTCTTATTCATTTTTTTTATTTCTTCATCCATAACGATAAACCGTGTCAAATAAAACTGGTGAGGAAATAAGACGAAAGTGTTGAAAAGTTTATAGTGAATTAAAAAGTTTCTAACTGGCAGATGCGTAATTTCGTGCACTCCGAGTTAATTTTATGTTTTGAAATCCATTTTTAAAACACTCTTTTAATGTTACTAAAGAATTCACTTACCGACAAACAACAACAACACTTTGTAAAATATTCAAGACTGTACCTAGGTACTTCATTCATTCCCTTTTTATTTTTACAAAGCTGCTATGACAGGTTTTTAGTGTCAATAAAAATAAAATGTCTTTCTCCAATATCATATTTTGTTGAATATTTTAATGTATTATTAATATTATATGTAAATATGTGTTGAAATATGATAAATATAAACGTTTATGAACCAAAATCGTGATTCATAGATTCATATTTTAGTATTTCCGTTACTTTTGTTTAAAAAGAATCTACTTTTCATTAGTATATTTTTCTGTCAATAATTTTTGAGCTAAAGAAATTACCAAAAAATGTCATGTGCAATTTTTTAAATTTAAATCTGAGTATAGCTTGTAATGTGATGTGTAAGGAGGTATTTTTAAAAATTTTTCTCAATGCATTTTAAAAGTGTCAGAAAAAATACCGATTACCGTTTTATGTTTTCGAATGTATTTCAGCAAACGATTGGTTTTTACTTAGATCAACTAATTTTTTTTTTCTATTCGAATAATATTACTATTACTTTAAACTGTAATATCGCAACATACTAATATTCTGTACCCAGATAAGTAAAATGAGACCCGGTTTCTATATACTGTTTTTTTTTTTTTAGTATTATAACAAATATTTAGAGGAACTTCTATTTTTTAACTTGATATCAACCAATTTTACTATGTGATGTTGACCCAAATATGGTTAGAAGAATTATTATAGTTGGGTAAAGTACTCTTAAGCCGCGTAAAAAAAATCAATTTTGAAGTTTTCATAAATGTTTTAATAAATATTGCATGCTTTTATTTCAGAACAATGTAAAATGTTATCAGATTGAGTTAAATTAAAAATAGGCTTATCATTATCACAACTCGCTAGGGAAAATAATTTATCGCAATTTTACTGCTCCCTAAAGAGTTTTTTAAAAACTAGTAAAAGAAAAAACACACTTTTTGGAAGATCAATATTTTTAATGTCGAAGAATAATGTTGAGTTAATTTTAATAACATTGTTGTATATTATAAATTATTATATTTTTATATTTATTAAAAATATTTATTTTATCAAAAGAAATTGAAATAAATGCGTAAATGATTTTGCTCTTGGTCACTAATTGTAAATAACTTTTTTTTATTATTATTCATGTGATTTTAAAATATTTTATTAATATTTACAATTTAAATTTTGTGCCGTGTTTGGTATTTCTCCTTTTATAACTCGATATATTACACACAACTTTTGAATTTATTTTACATTATTGAAAAAAAAGTATTTGAAGTCAGAGAACTTTGATAAATTTATCGAAAACTGTTGCTATTTTGCAAAAAGAAAAAAATCTATTAAATATAGTATATTATTGTACAATAAAAACATAATATATCGATTGAGGTTATATAAAACTTTGATGACTATTGGTCTCTTTATAGACCTTTGTGAATAATGTGGAAGTAATACTATCGCGGTTCTCGTCTCAGTTGTGATACCGTAAGGAAGACAAGAACACATTTGTTAATAAATAATATTGAAATATAGCATTATAATATCCATTAAATTACATATCGTGTAACTCCTGATTTTAACTCCTACTTTTTTGAAATTGTCTTGCTGTAAATTGTACCTAATATTATAATTTAATGACATTAATAAATTACATCGATATATGATTTTAAGTTTATTCGATTTGCCATAACTCATAATAAGAGTCGTTAATTAGATAAACTAGAATATTATACTCGTAAAATATTTTAGAAAAATTATTGACTTTGTTAATAAATAAAAAAAATAAGCAATCTTCCCATTTTGCAGTAAAAATTTTTGGTATGGTCATAATTTCGCAATATATTTTTTTTATTGTTGTATTTATGATCTTTCTTCATCACATTGTCTCATAATTGGTCGTCAATTGCTCACCTTCTCTTTATTCTTTTCTGATTATATGTGTACTGTAATGTTTTGTAGAATTTCGTGATAATATTTCTCACCTTTCTTATTTTCTCTTGTCTATTCTCATTACTGGACTCAGTAAGAATATCATAATGTGCCACCACCGTAGTTTGTAAAAAAATAAAATCGTTCTCATGTCATATATAATTGTAAATCTCATACTATGTATACATATGGTGTGATATTTTTGAATTTTAAGTGTACATTTATTTAGAATACTGACAAGAATGAGGAATAATGTTACTCAAAGGTAAAATAAAACATTAGTGATTTTGACGTTTTAATATTGGTAACAAATCGTTGTTGTGAAATCCATATATTCAGTTATGTATTTGATTGACATTTACACGGATCCAGAACTGTAACGTTCGTATTAAGAATAATTTTTACGGGAGGGAGATTACTTTACAAAGTTATATAACAATATGAAACATACTTTATGAATCTATATATGCATTTATCAGAGTAGTTTTTTGATAAATATGCCTATGAAAAATAATAATATTTCAATCAAATATCATGAGTATTTGTTATAATTAATAAAATACCTCGAGCTTTAATGCAAAACGTCATCTTTTTGTTTTAAATTATTTATGATGTTACATCTTTTTTATGTTCAAGTTAATTTATATACAAATTGATAATATTTTATTAATATGTTTATTTATTCAGAATATAATACAATTAATATATATATATATATATATATATATCTTTTAATTTATCTAAATTATAATAATAATAATTAATTAATATTTATCGTTTTATTTTTTTAAAAAAACGTATAATTTTATTAACTGATTTGATGTTAGGTTTCAGTGTTTCGTATGATTGGTTGAATATGTGAATATTATTTATTTAAGATAATAATCTTTCCTATCTATATTATCCTATATTCTCCATGTTTTAAACTAAGTACTAAAATGCAAGTACTTGCATGAATATTACTGTTATGTATGGCGAATTGTTTTCCGCATTATGAATATTTACTGAAATATTTGTTAATTCTTAGCTAATTTCATACTCAGCGAATTTCATAAAGAGTAATAAGCTTATTAGCGTTTCATAATATAAATTTTCTGTAACTCAATAAAATCTCTTCGTAAAGTAGTACTATTTTATTTTATTTTATTTAAGCTCCTTTATACAATTTTAAAATTCATTGAGTACCTACTCTAATCTTCTATCGGTGGTATATAATATCTTATACACCTATAGGTATAATATAATACAATGAATAGGATGTCTCACGAGGATTTATTTATTTAAAGCTGATTGGTCATATGGTTTGCATTACTCCTGCAGCTCCTTTATTTTGAAATCTTTGTGGGACACCCTATACATATATATCAACATTATTTTAATTTCAATAGTAATGGAAACAAAGTTGCAAGTTTCCGTATCATATGAATGTTACCCAAACGGGCCAAACAAAGATTTTAATATTTTGTCTGTCATTTAATATATATTTAATATTTATATAATGCATTATTACGTTCATGAGTCATGGTCATAATATGCGTTTTTTACAGTATTTTATTATTTTTACTATATTTCAAAACGGAATATTGAAAATACATTTCTTTTATCCAAACAACTTTTATCTATGTTGTCAAAATAAAGATAATATTATTGTATGTGTATTGTGGACATAATATGTGGTTACGAGTGAGGAGAATGGAAGTCACTATACCACCAAATAATATCACAGTCGATGGAATGGTGGATAAATAAATTGAAGTTATATAATTGTTTTGTTTACTCAAACGTACACGGTTATATTATTTAATGGTTGACAACAAGTTCGATATTTCAATTTTTCCGTTCAAGCCATAACCATTTCATAGTAATATGTCTCTCACTTTAAGATTACGATTAACAAACTAGTTTTCCTGAGTTCACTAATAATGTAAAATGATAATGCAATATTCCATGGAGTCATCGAATGTATTTGAACGTTGAAATTATGTGTATTTGAAGCGTGAGATAAGATTACTAAAGCTAGTTGTTAGCATGTTTATGATAGTATTTATTTTTCAACGGTTAATAATTTAAAGTTCACTTGGTATTATCTAGGAAATTAAATAAGATATATTGACGGACAATAGATATATACACAGTCTTCTTAATCATTTCAACCAGAAATATACAATTTTTTCCTATAACAAAAAATAAACAATATCTGATTTAAATAGTATGAAAGAGTAAAAAAAAGATATCGAGTTAAATGTTAGGATTTTACGGTATTATTGTTGGAAAAATATAGATTTAGTAGATTTCAAATAAGTTCTTAGATTTAGTAACAATATTTAAAAAAAAAGTTTAGGACCAAATCATATGATTACTTATTATTAATATAAACCTACTTTACAAATTATTTCTTCTTTTTTTTTTTTTTTAGTATCTGTCAGTGTTTATTTATTCATTAATAGTTTGGCAATGAGTCCAAAACTGGTAACTATGGTGTAATGTTTTTCCTTTAGAGAGTAATATTATAGTTGTTTTTGTATGAATTATTAATTAGTTTTTTTATTTTGAGACCTAAAAAATAAGGTTATCGGTCGACTTTTACTTGTACAATAATAATTTTTACTATCATTATCTTCGATTTTTTGTTAATAATAATTTCTTTTTTTATATCCGTTAGCCGATGCGTTGTATAGACAACTGCGGTACATTGGCGTCTTTGTGTCTTTCATAGTTGAGTGTTAAATAACTAATGATGAATGATTGGAAACTCATAAATTTCTAATTAACCTACAGTTAAATTTTCATAATGAATCTATTATCAACTATAGGTTCCACTATGTACAATTGTTATTAGTAACGCAATTTCAACGTTTAATGAATTGTAATAAAAATAAATAACGGAAAGAAGTCCAGTTCTTATTTTGTTAAGTATTTTATTAATTTATCAAGAATATAAATGAAAATTATTATCATGTCATGTGTGTGTGTGTGTATTTGGGAACAGTGACAGAAGGTCGAAAGTATATCGTCCAGTTAAAAAAAAGAAAAAGAAAAATACTACTAGAACCGTCATCAATATTTATTTTGGAAATATGATTTCAAAATTTAAAACCTCATTTTTTCTTGTATAAAATATCAACAGAAACAATGTACAATTCACAGCAAAAGTCATGTTAGGTTATTGATTTTTCCGTTATTAAATGTCAAACAATTTAGTTTATTTAGTTATTTTAATGTACCTAGGTATAGAAATAAATTATTTAGTTTATGGAATTTTTAAAAGATTGACCCAATTATATTATAGATAAAATGCAATGTTTGTATGTGCGTGTAAGTGATCCAAAGCTAAGTCTATCGCACTTGTGGTACAAAAATTTTATACATAGGTATTCCAAAGATATCCAAGGATGTGCATCTCAACGGCATCGAAACCAATTTTAAATGTTTAACTTTTAAAAAAAGATTCCACACTGGGATTGGTTGGCTCGCAAAAACGAATATTTTTTTGTTTGTACAGGGTTGCCATTGGTTACCTAAACACATAATAGTTATTATAATTGAATATAATGTTAGACTTGTATTTTATATTTGAACAAAACTACATAAATGATTGTGTTAAAAATACGTGTAATTTACATTAAACGGAATTTAAGACATGATAAATTCACTGGTATTATTTAATTTATCACTGGCTACAGTCTAGTATTATATAAAATAATTAACAACAAAAATCGTTTTTGTTTTTCAAAACCGTTTAACTATGGTAAAATGAATGGTAATTGCACCCTTAGTGCTGATCATAGACATATTATTATTTTAAATCTAAAAGTGAAAATTATAGTATTAAAAAGAATGGTAAAATATTTTGTAAAGACATATTTATGTTTGCCCATATATTTTATTGATCATAAGTAGGTATTTATTACATGTTTACAATAGTAATTTACTTATCACCAATCAATACATTGAAATACGTACTTGTCTATTAGAAGGTATTTTAACGAAATTTAATTAGCCCTAAAAATGTTAATATCAGATGTGTTTAAGTTACGGAAAAAACATATTAATATTTTTACTGTGAGGTTTGGATCAACATAAAAATACTTAAAATCGTCTTACATTATACATTTATTTAGTAATATATAATATCCGTATACAATAAAAACATTATATCAATATTTTTATATTATTTAATGGTTAATACAAAAATATCTTTATTTATTAACGCGTAGTATCTAAATTATCGTTTAAAAAAATAATATATATATATATGTAAAACTATCATCAAGCATTACAATCGTACGTATTAAGTAGTAATGTAATGCATATTCGAATAATCGAATTATTCGAATAGTTCTATGGTAAATAATTTGAATATTTGAATATTCGAACATTCGAATATCAGTATTCGATGCTACAATACCTATTTATTATTAATAAGTAATCCATATCTATAC
>JACXSJ010001416.1:0-50462 GCA_014851325.1 Pentalonia nigronervosa
ACTATCAATTTGATAGTGACAACATTTACAAAAACTGGTTTTTATCGAATAATTATTTCGTTATATAGAAACATCAGATTCGTTATTTGGAGATAAATTTAAGTGTAATTAACAATGAAGGTCATAGTTCTTAAAAATATTTCGTTAAACAGAAAATTTCGTTAAATGGAAGTTCGTTATATGGAAGTTTCACTGTAGTTTGAGCAGAAACACAAACCTATAGACACACCAATGTCCGGGTAGGTGCTTAGCCAGGATTTTTTTTTTTTTTGGGGGGGGGAGTGCTTTACTTTATATTTAAATATAATATGTGGGGGGGGGGCTCGTCACTCTCTCCGTTCTAATCATAAATCTTCATATTATAATAATATCAAATATGAAATAAAATCATATTATAACAACATATTTTATAAAAATCTGAAACATATATATATTCTTTTGAATAAATACGGCCGATGAGGTTTAAACACCCAAAACTATTCCCTGGCTACGTCACTGTGTCAAGTGGTCGGGACGTTACGGGTTTTTTTTTTTTGTAGCGCGCTAACGCTATATTTTTATGGTTTTTTTATATTTTTTATGGCGCGAAAAACTCACATACTGAGCATTTATTTATTATTTATTCAACCGTGAAATATATATTTATAATATTTAAATTATCATCAAATATGTTGTAGGCAGCGACAAACGTCAATTTTCGATACGCAAGTCGTACATTTCTAGCGTGCTATAGTATTTCGGTACACTGTGTACTGTACTACTGTAGCAAAGCTATAGTTATCGTTATAAATAAAGTAGCCTGCTAGTGTGCTATTGTGGCGTTGCTACTCCCGATCACTAGTCCTGTCTAATGTCTATACCTTCACAACCACGGTTAATGAATATCGGGGTGCCTATACTATATTATGATCAGTGTTGAACATAATAAGATAAATAATTAATTATCTCTTATCTTATCTAGATAAATTAAAAAATGTTTACATGATGTATCATCTTAGATTAATAATTACGTCATCTTAAATAAATCGTTTAGATAAACCAAAGTGTTGGTTCTATAAATTGTTTCCAATATTAGATAGTCTTAAAATTGATTTCAGTGTAAATTAATAACAATAACAAGATAACGAATTTAATAGGAAGTGTATATCTGATGTAAAATGTTGTTTGGATTATTTTGTAATTGATATAATATATTGTGAAAGGATACTGTTAATTACGCATTATATTAAAGTGAAAAAAAATTAGGTTGTCTAATTTTTTAAATGATAGCTTAAAAAAATGCTTACAATATTCTTAACTTAATTAAGTGTTGGTTTAAGTAAACATTCGTACATAATACAGTAGACTTATAAAATTGACGGATATAAGATTCAGTTGCTTAATAGACTCAAAATCGCCTGTTCCAGTCTGGACGTATCCAACTACATTAAAAAAAATCGGTATAAGACATATTTCGGGAAAAAAATTGTAGAAATAAACTTTTTTAATAAAATTTAAAAATAAATTAGTTTTGAAAAGTTATTTGTGTTGGTTATTACTTATTACTGTAGTGTTCATTACGCATAATAGTATGTATGTACAACACATTTGATGGAATTTTAAATTTTTTCGAAATTATCGTTATTGTAGTGTCAGATATAAATACACTCCTGATTAACTAGCCGAGTTATCTATTGAGCATAATAAGGAGAGTGGTTCATGATCGAAATACACTCATTTTAATATACTATACGAGTACGAGCATTATATTTCCGGGATAGTTGAGAATAATAAAAAACAAATTAAAATCACAAATTTTTAAACAAATAATAAATTGTATGGATTCTATGTGCAAAATTATAAAACTAAATACATATTATCTGGTTTCATTTATAATAAGCTAAAATAATAATTGGAGTTTAATACCAATACAAGTTAATATATTATATGCATTTATTTAATTATAATATATTTATTTAACAATATGTAAAAGCCAAAAGCAAAATAAAGTAAATAAATAATTGAAAGTTTTATTTGCCAAAGTGAGTCTTATAAGCGGCGTCTATTAACTGTATATATAAAAAATGTATTATTTAACAACATTGTAAAATAAATATTGATAATAAATACGTATTAAATTATTGATATATATATATATATATATATATATATATATATATATATATATATATTGAATAGCATCTAATGCATTGTAAAACTATAGAAATAATTATAAATAATAAATATATACCACAATAATTGAAATAATTTCTATTAAAATTTGAAAGTGATAAACATATTATATTAATGATCAATATAAATTGTATACAAATGTTATATGTCGTAAATTCAAAGAAAAAAAATGGGTAGATACTTATTCTACACTTAATACACCTGCAATCACCGTTCACCATGTGCAATGCCGCAGTGGCGACTATGATACAATAATTGTTTATTTATCAGGTGATTGGGTAGGAGGGGAGGGGTGAATGAAGATTATGAAATTCTACATGGGTACTCGTGTCCTTATTAGCATGTTTTGTATAGTGTATTACATTTCATAATATATATTGTAGATTGAGTGTAATAAATTTACTTAAAATTTTACTTTATATAATTTAACAGTATTTATTCGGTAGGATGATTTTAAAAAGTATTTTTAATGTTACTGATCAAAAATTAACATCGCACTAGAATGAAAAAAGAATGAATTAAAAATGTTTTTTATATCTAGATAGTTAAAAAAGTGTATTTTAAAAATTCACAAAGGATATTGTAAACTCGTTATTAACAAAATGAATAAATAAATAACCAAGATTTATACTTAACCTTTGAAAATACTTAATTTCAAGTATGTCTAATCGAATTAAGAGCTCAACGAACTTATGCAAAATTTAATGCTTAGTAAAATTATTTTACTACTTGATTGAGGTTAGCGTAAATTGGTTATTTGAATGATAAAATAATGCAATACGATCATTTTCAACGAATTAATGGCGTACCAGAGTGAATTTAATATTTTAAAATATAATTTAAAAATCTTTTTATCTTAGAACTTTTTAATCTTATAATATTCTCTCTTTCTTTATGTGCAATATACTAGATATTAAAAATGGAATCTAAATTTTATATTTTTATTCATCCTTTTTTCGTTTTATTTTTAAAGACTTTATTAACTATAAAATGTATACTACTATACTCAATATACAATAATAATTTAAACTTACATTGTATCATTATTATAAGGTTTCCACAATTCTATGATAGACATTGACCATTTAAGTATGAAGAGCTTGTTATATGTACTTCACTCTTTTATTTTGTACGTATATATAATAAATTATTTACTATTGATTTTTATTATATTTTAAAAACATTACTTTCCTTCATTCCTTCGTTGTACATTAATCAAAACCAATACATTTGAATTAAATTAAATTTTATATACTTTTACACAAATAGAAACTAAACAAGAGCATGTAAACAGTAGGGTGCAAATGGGTGACATGTCACCCCCCGAGTGATAAATTTTTTTTTTATGTTTAAACAATAACTCTATTTTACCAACGATAACAATAGTAAATATTAACAAATTAATATACAAAGTGACATGCAGTGTGTTAGTTAAATTTAAGATATGGCTAATTATTTAACTACCTGCCTATTTAAATTTTATTTGATTTTGTTGGTTCTTATTTAGATTTTTCATATGCTTATAAATTAAATTGTCTCTTATCTAGATTTTGACAGATCGGATCTAAAATTTATGACGAAAAAAATATTTAAATTATTCCACATTTCAAATTTTAAATTTTATTTAATTAATTTCTTCAACATAAGTACTTAATGTTTTTACAATATTTCATATTTCATAAAATCGCGCGTCTAAGTTGATTTTTACTGACATCATTTTCTTATTTGATTCATTAATAGTTCGGTACAATGTATTTATAATATGGTCACAATATAGTTTTATATTTGATAACTTTGGTTTATTACACATATTTAGACACTTTGATATGGAAACATCGAAGTAAAGATATAACTGAATATAATATATTTGATCAGACGAATAGGTTTTTGTGTAAATTGGCTATATTTATAACGCAAACCATACTATAGACAGCATTATAACACATTCATATTGCTTATTACGAATAGCAAATTATTTAATAAACAAAAACATAAACTACAAACCAAACATTGTGAATGTTAACACAAACAACTAGGAAACCAATACATGATTTTCATAATAAACCGTCTAGTCTTTATCGATTGGTCCCGCGAACTGTTAAAATTGTTTTATCTGTTTATATTGGACGGATTTTCACTGTAATTAATAATAGGAATTCCGAGTGTTTGTTTAATACACTTTATTGAAAACATAATTTAATGTAAATGTCATACACATTATTCAAAATTAATTTTCAATCCAAATATTGAACCATTGGAAATATTCTGGAATATCGTATTGTAAGCTATTTTTGTTTAATATAGATGGGTACGTAGAATAATGTAGGATGTTTAATGAATAAATATTATTGGAGATATAGGTTTGATAATTACTGATCATAATTTTGAACCAAATGGCAGAACCGTACTATAGCAAAACTTTTAAGTACAATAAAATATTTTAAAATTGAAAAAATCTAAACATTTTTTAGAGACAATTTTTTTTTTTTTATAGACATTTGAAGTTCAAATTTGCACAACTTTAGGTATTTAATCGACGATGAACGATTTTAATTATTATGTTATAATTCAATAAATATTATTCGTGAGTACTTGAAACTTTTGCGTAGGCATATCATTATAACTTATATACACAATGACATTTTTAAAACAATTAGATAAATTTTACGCTATTGCTTATTTACACAACGAGCCTATTCATGGCGTTTTACGATAAATCAATGCAAATTACAATAATATAATACAAAACCCTATAAACTGGTAAAAAGAACATCGCAGGTAAATGTCTTGCTAGGAGATTGAACTCAGGGTCATTAGCATATTTCGTCGATAACTCAATATTTAGAATTTTTCTATAAATACTCTGACATAAACGAAAAAAACGTGTTGAATGGGTTACTTGTGAACAATTTCCAGTTAAAGAATTTATGGCCGCTTTTTCAAAGTCTGTTATTATTTCCAAGTCATTAGTTTGTGTAATATGTAATATTAATATTGTTTTCGATGCAAAATTTATTTAATAAACAAAATACTTGAGTATATAACTCTTCACTTTTATCATTCATCAAAGCAAATACTAATAGTACGAAAATTTCGTCGGTTCCGCGTTGAATAACATGCATTTGTTCGAAAATGTGTGGGCAAGCCTTAAATGTTCCATCTGCTAACCAGCGTATAGATTCGCTTAAATATTTACAATTTTAATTTGTCGTAAACAATAGCAATTTTTTATTTTTTTTTAATTAAAAATAATTCACCTTTTAGTGTTTGACACATTATTGGGGTTAGGTATATTTTATCAATAGATTTTTGTTCTTTGTAGATTTCAACATGTGTCTTTGACATTTTATTAGTTGTTAAACTGAATTCTTACTCACGTGCGAAGCAACAATTGTTGAATACTCGTCAATAGATTTCTGATAAATCTGTAATGGTTTATCTTCAAATTTTTTCTTTTTTCTTTTTTACTTTCAAGCCTATAGGATTGGGAGCACGTCTGTGTCGATCCGGAAAAAAATGTTGCATTTTTATTTAGTTCGTGTTTTTTTTCATTTGTCTCCAATGTTCGAATTTTTGCACCACATTTATTAACACAAATACTTTAAAATACGTGCTTTCCGTCAGTTTTACGTAATATATCTTTGTTTTTGTTATATATGAAATTGTTTACATTTAATAATATTCCTCCATGAATACTAGGTGTAATATCAATATTCATATTAAAATATAGAAAAAAAATTTAACTGTTGTTTCAATAATATGTATAAAATACTAATGTATATATTGAACAGTGATTACACACTAAGTACCTATTACGATATACCTACATACGGGTTACATCTATAAAAATATTAAATAAAGTAATCGAAAAGCTAATCATTATCTTTACTACGACCACAAAACCTATCGACTATATTCATAAAATATTTAACCATCTGTTTTTCGATCAAAAATGTATTCGACCAGATGATTTTTTCGGTCACTCTTTTTCGATCACTAAACCTTCGACCAAGTGACTCGTACTATCATAAAATTTACAAAGTTTTATACTAATATATAAGCTGACAGTTCGTCATCGTTCAGAATCGTTTTTCGTATGCAATGATTTATCGTTGAATTCAAATTTAACACATATATTGTTACAGTGACATACTTGATCACAAGGTACACTCAACACCTACTTAACACTTTTTTATTTTTATATACACTTCAGAAATAAAATATAAATTGCAAAAAACGTATAATACTCATAGGCGGTATTGAGCATTGATAATTAAATATTTATCTAGATAGAGATAATATTTCAGTAAAATAAAAAGATAAAGATAAAAGATAATTGCAATTTATCTACATAAATAAAAAGATAATTTTTTTTTTATTTCATAGTGATTTATAATTACATAAAATGCAATACAATACTTTTAACCTTATTATACCTATACAAAATTACCTGTAAAATAAAAACTTGTCAATTATTAGAATAAGAACTTATTTATCTAGATAAGATAAAAAATAGTTAATTATTTATTTAGATAATTCATCTAGATAAATTTATCTTATTATGCTCAACACTGTTTATAGGTGCATTGTGATTCCGTAATACGATAATTATACTTTTATTTCAAAAGATAATTTTTGTGTTTCATTTGTGTTAGCAAAATTACTATTTAATTTGGACGTTTTACTAAGGAGTTACCCTAATCTATATAAATATATAAATGTATAATACGCGAACGAGTATAGTGAAAGGGCGACTTGTGTATTTGTTTCAGTGCCTCGTCGACTTGTTCGTCTAATACAAAAGAGACGAGTAAAGAGAAAGAGAGTTGTTCATACAAAAAGCTTTGGGTATCGTGATGATAACATGGATCGGAGGGAAATCGAGGGAATTTCGCCTTTGATGATGATATCAACTTTTTATCGCGGTGAATAGGAATCTCGGTATCCGGAAAAGGGACAAGTATATGGGTACAGAGAAGGAGAGGTGGAAAAAGGACCGGTGCTCCTTTTATCTAAGGTACAAAAATACCATTAAAATTAATATCAATGCACGTATATATATTCTTAAACATATATAATATTTTATATGGTTCGATAAGTTCAAAGAAACTTAGATAAATCAAAGATATATGAAACTATAATATAATATATATATATAGGGACACGACTAGTTTCCAAAATAGTTCAGTTGCTCTTGTTTTCGATTGGTTTTATTAATTATTTTATACGATTACTAACATTTATTATTTATTATCGGTTAAGAATAATTATAATTACAGTTTAATATAATTGTGTGTAATGCCACGAACATTGATTTTTAAGAATGAACCGAATCCGAACCGAACGTGTAAATTTTCATTTGAAATAATATAATAAAATTATTGTATATCAAACACGGAATCGAACTTAAAAAAAAAATATAACGACTTTAAAAAAGTATTATGTTGAAACAGTTATAACAATAATAAATACCATAAAAAATTAAATTAAACATAAAAATAATTAAATTTTATTTTTATTACACTATTATAGTTATATGATATAATATAATAATTTTTCTCTTTCAAAATAATATTTTATTTTTTCCTGCTAATTTTCATTACATATTAAAATTTAAAACATTATGATGTATAAAATCTTAGGTATTTGAAAATGTAGTTGAACGGGACAACTATTTATTTATAGTGTCATTGTATAAAACAAAATGTATACTCGTACCCCATTCATTATTATTGCATAATAATTAAATAATGTTTTTACATTTTTACAATCATTCATCAATCATCACTATACCCGAGTCAATAGTCAAAAGCATATTTAAAAATCAGTTTAATTTTACGTATTTCTATTGTCAATAAATTATTAAAGTTGTTGTAAAACTTCAATGTTAATCGTGAAATTTAAATAGTTTTTCGGTGATAGTAATACATACCTAATAATAATATGTATTTGACTGTTTTTTATAAATATATACGATCCGTACCTAGTCCTCTGCATATGTTCTCGTGCAGTTACGACGTTTGCGGATCCAACAGTTGGTTGGTTTTCTGTAACGACTTAACTACAAACATTATGTGCGCGTCTATAGTTATATGAAAAGAAAAACGCTTGGACGTAATGTACAACTGTCGATGACGACGAGTAAAATAAATATAAAAAAAACTCGAAAAACTTAACACGCGATTTAAGCGCAATTTGTATTTTTATTTTTATCATTCCGTCGTCCCATACCTACCACACTATACCTACAACTATATAATGTATGTATTATATTATATACACACACACACACACACACACACACACACACACATATATATATATATATACGTGTACTTGTATATATAATCGCATACACAACAATCACGGGTTATTAGCATTTATTCTCAGTCAATAATAATCGTCTACCGAATAAATCACCGGACTTTTTTTTTTAGCGATGACAACGCGACGGCCACGTGGGTGTATTGTATTTGTCGACGGGTGAGCGCACGCGTCCCTCTCTCGGTGCAGCAGCAGCAGCAAAAGCAGCGTCCCAACTCGGCCAAGACGTGGGCAAGTCCTTTTTATTATTATATATTAAGTCCGTTCTCGTCTTGCGCGTTATCCTCGTGGTCAGTGTCCGATGATGTATAATATTCGCTCTCCTTTGCCATACTACCCATTATTATTATATAAAGAATTTCGTTTGCTTAATATAAAATGTTGGAATGAAAATAAAACTACAATAGATATATCAGACAATTCGTCAATACAGATAGAATTAAAATTGTTGTTACAGAAAAAAAAAAAGCGGAGAACTATAAAAATAATTAATAAACAATATTGAGCCATTCGTTGAAAATATAATATATGAATAAAATAGTTGGTATTTTTGCAATGGATGTAAACACAGAGTCCACCCAATATTGTACAATATATTGTGATAGTAGATTCGTGTGTATCTAGCTATTAGCTATATTTTAGTATAAAATATTTTCTTCTATACGACTATACAAATGTTATTTTATTATTGAAGTGAATCATAATAGTATACGTGATATGAAAGAGTTTGCGATGAGTCACCTATTCTTGGATTAGGTTCGATACACAAGTTTTAATTTTTTAAAAAAATGCAGGTTTTTCGGAAATGTATTATTACAGTTTTTTCCACATTTTTTAGAGAAAGTAATTTTTCCCGAAATGTTCCCAATTTTCTCCAGCATTTTAATTCTTGTTCATAAATATAAAACATGGGCATATTATAATAATAATTATTATTTATTTATTCAGCCAAAACAATTATACGATTAAATAATTACAGTAAAATACATTAATAATAGCTGATACGTATACCATCTGAACTACAAGCTCGTATCTGGTATAGGGTAATATAAACTATAGTGTGAAATTCAAGATATTATTAAATCAATGAGTGTTGGAAATAATTATTAAAATGTTTTTTTATCGAACAGACGAAAAGTTCATAGTCCATAATGGGTCATAGCGTAATAACTCATTCTTTCATTGGTCTAAAATAATTTCTTTTCAAATCTGTCGACATTCTAAGGGATTTTATTTATTTTTTTGTTCCTTAAACGTCGTATAGACAATTCTAAGAGACATACACACACACACACACACACACACACGTCCATATACATTTACGAAACGCTATAGAACGTGAAAAGAACAGTAATAGAATAGAGAAAAGACGTGTTTAGGAGATCATTGGATTGTGGGAAAAACGAGGTCCCTCGGAGGAAATTACCGGAATACGAGGATTTATTATACATTGCCCTACAGCGATAAGGTGGTAGTGTTGCACTGGAGGAATAATGGTGGTGGTGGTGGTGGTAAATAAAGACGAAATCTCGTCGATGAAAAGAAAGTAATTGCCGACCGGGGCAAAGCGCAAGGCTCGTTCTTTTGTACACGTTCGACCAAAGTTTTATACTTTTGTGTGCGTTCCTTTTCAACATCGTCATCTCTACCCTCCTCCCCCCGACAACGCACCTCATCACCACCACGTACAGAGTGAACTGAAAACGTTGGGATGCACAGCCGATTCAAGTTGATAATAAAGATTTCGTTTCCATTATTAATATACCGGCACAGCAGTGGTGCTACTATGGCGGGCATTCGAAAGTCTCCTCTTCTATTTTGATTTTTATAAAAATTAATACTCTAGTCGTATTTCGATAATTCAATCGAAAATATTCATTTTTTAGAAAAAAAATATCATTGCGCACAATAGACCACTGCCCCATTCATTGAATTTTTATGCATTATTTAATTAATATAAGCATATAATATATCACAATGTAGGCGTTTGTTTAGTATTTGGGGTATATTTTGAATATTGTAACGGTAAAAAATATTAAATAATCATTTTATACATATTTATATTATTAATAATTAAGTTATGCGTTGCTAATTTATATTTTCTTAAATCATTACATGACTATTTCCACGACGTACTTTGTGTATATTATTATTATTTATTTATATTCAAAATATACATTTTATTAGTAAATTATCTCCTCAGATCGTCACTCACGATACAATAACTTATTTAAATTATATGATTTGTGAGTTTTGACTTAAAAAATTGTCATGCGTAAAAAAACGATATTTTTTACCAAATTAAACGAATTGATTATACTTTGGCATTTGATTATTTTATCGGAGCTCACAAAAACTAACGAAAAATAATAAACACTGATGTTCAAGATAATAATTATTGACAATACTTTAAACAGTATAGAATCATAATTTAACCTTGTTAGTTGTGTATTTTAAAAATACATAAAAATTATTATACACGCAACACTGGAAAAACTCAAATCGTAATTATTAATAACCTGTAAATTTATTATCAATTTTTTTTTTTTTTTATATTAAATTAGCATTAAAATGATATTTAATTTAGAAAAACTAACAAAACACGTTATGATCAACTTAACGACCCACATAAATAATGTACGATTAGACGGCAATAAAACGACATGTACAATATATTATAATTTGTTTTACATTTTGACCGGAACTATCACCACAGTACCATATTATACATTATACATATGTATGTGTTTGTGTGTTCTGTAAGATATAATATACGGTGGCCGCCAGTGCGTAAATTTTGAATAAAATTGAGTCGTTTTGACGGTAGGAGTAGCGTTTTTTTATTTATTTCGTATAAACCGCGCGGGACGCAATCACGCGATGCCCGTCTCGGGGTGGGTGTGGGGGGGGGAGGGAAGAGACGTCGTCGCGGAGTCGTATGACACAGTAAATGGTTTCCAAAGGGCTTTCCGTCGACCGTGTCTAAACATTTCTCGTCCGGATGGTCGGGCGCGGACAAAAAAAAAAAAAAAAAACGAAAATAATTTTTTCGTCAAGCGAAAATCGCAACGATAAATCACGCGCGAATCGATAGTCCGGGAACAAAAAATAATAATAATAATAAATAAATAAATGCCGATCGGCGCTGACCAGAACAGCGGCGGCGGACATAACAAATCGTCGTCGGACAATTCGGACGGAAGAGCAGCGGTACTTTTGCGGACGAGGGTCGTCGAATCCTTTTTAGAGGACACTGCCGGTGCGTGCGCGTGTGGGCCGACGAAGAAGCCACTTTGGATTTGACCCCCGAGGGGTCCGGTCTCTATTGTCATGCAATGAGCTCGGCCCGCCCGCAGTCCATACTAAATAGATTTGTCTCCGTGTCCGGGCGCGCCCGTTGACGGGTAATGGACATGTAAGCGAACGCCGCCGCCGCCGCCGCCGTCGCGCGTCTTCGCACAATGGAAAAAACATTTTCGGAGCTCGTCCGTCGCACGCCCGCGAGTCGTCGTCCCGCGTGCGACCGTTACGGCTGCGCCAGTGAACGACCGACAGACGGGCGAAATCGATACGGTTTATATAGCGCCTCGGGTCTTGGCACGCCGTGGCGGACGTACAAGACAAATAATAATATGATTTTCTCGCGTGTAAAATTCTCCGGTCGCGGTGTCTGTTGTCGGACTCCTCCGAAACGGCTTAACCGATTTTCGCGAAATCTTTTTGTTGTATATTTGGTTATTTTTCAAACGTAAATTCGCATTTTAAGAGAGTTGCTCGCACAAGAATTTTGAGATTCGCGTGGAAAATTGTTTTTGTTTATTAACGGTCGCCATTGGTTACGACTTACGGATTATAATAGTAATAGTAGAAATAAATTATAGATATTAGTATTTTATTTTGTATATAAAATATAATTGCCATTGGTCAATCGGGCAAATGTGGTAAACGCATGTATTCAATCGTAGCGTTTAAGGACTTGAAATAATAAATTATGTCCCAAATTATATCGTACGAGAGTTGAACATGGATTGTTATTTTTTTCACAGATAAAGTGAGATTGCCATTGACTAAAATTAATACATCTATATATATATATATATATATATATATAAATCAATGTCCTTTATGCACTCCTACACTATTCATCCGATCACCATGAAACTTTTGGAAGTCGTTGAGTACATTCCCACGAAGGTTTCTGGCATATTACATCCTATCTATATATATATATAATAATGTCTGTCTCTCCTTTATGCATTCCCAAACCGTTGAACCGATTGCGATTAAATTTGGAGCGATGCATACATAGGAATAATGATAATAATAGTAATGTAAACACCGTATTATATTGTACGATATATATATATAAAACTTCAGTCATTTACTGCAATTTATCTAGATATTTTTTTTTGCGTTGTAGAAATTATTTTAATAAGTTTTAATATTTATTTATGTTCCTGGTATAAAGGGGACTCATTTTTGTTCACGTCGTTGCAGTATGTTGACGACGACGATCAGACGTTCAGACGATAATGATTTCTATTAAAATATTAATATTACCATTGATTATAAATATTAGTATTTATAGCATGATATTACTCAGTCAATAGTCTGTATTCGTTCTGTACGCCGAAATGCCGCTATTAAAATAAAGTAAACGATGTCAGGTTGAAACACGGAGAGTCCGAACTCTATAATAGAAATTATAAATAATTAAAAAATAATTATTTCGTTGAAAATAAATACTTCGATTTCGTACAGCCTATAGGTGCAACGAATCAAATTTCAAACACCTTAAACAAACGTCTAATGTTGTTTACACGACGAGCCTAATATGATTTTTTAACAAATACAATTTTAGTTTTAAATCATTGTTTTTAAAAAAAAAAATCTGCTTTTTATCTAGATGAATTCTGATTATCTTTTATCTATTAAATAGATAGTTTCAATAGAGTTTATTTTTATGTTTATCTAAATAGATTTTTGGTCTATTATCTTTTTCTTTATCTAGATGAAAAAATAATTACCTGGGCTCAACACTGTATATTGCATAGTCCTGTTTGTACCTATACGTATGATACGTTAACGACGATCATCAAGTCCGCCAACGAGCACGTCACGCAAATAGATATTATGGTCTCGGCATCGCGTTTGCGTACAACACTGTAATAATAATAATATATTGATATTGTAAACCATCATACATTATAATAAAGTCTTAACTATTCGTATCCCATCGGACTTTTAGATACAACTTGTTAGATATATTATCCAATAACGTATAGGCCACTTGCCCCAAAGTAACACACGCGTAATTGTACGATTCATTCGCCGCTCACAATTTACCCGATTGTTTTGCGGTTTTTTTTTTTTATCATACACTCTATGATTTGTACTCGTTTTAGATAAGGTTTGATTAAGTATTTAAATAAGTATACGTGTGTATTTTCGTATGCACAGACTATATAACATAACGGTTAGAGGCACATAATTACGATTAAATTTATTGCATTTTAAGATGTTACTGGAATGTTAGACATGTCAATAATTTTAAATCTAGAAGATTATTTTTATGTCCAAAACCATTTTTATACAGCATTTTAGAGAAAAGGAATTTTTTTAGTTGTGTGCGTTGTGTAATTATCAGTAAGTTATCAGATATATTCACGACTCACGCTAATAAATTATTCTGGTATACTATAATAAATATTAGAATCGTTAATCCAAACATAGATGGGTTATTATAAAAGCACATAGATAATATATAATTAATTGACAAAAATATTTTTTTATTTATATGCAATATGCATATGGCATATTTAGGTAATATTATGAAGGATTTCAAAGTATTATATTATGTTTTATGAACATAATTATATATCATATATCGTTATTAGGTACTTTTTTGTTATATATAATTATTTAAGTGTATATCTACTCGAAAATGTAACTTTCTCTCGGTCATTTGTGCTTTATCGTTGTTGGCAATATTCGTCGAGTTATGATTATGATTAGTGTAGGTTTAAGATTATATTCGTTGGACTATTTTTAATCGTTTCCCAGATAGCTTTACAATTTTAATATTATACAGATATGTAATGGTAGTAATCGATAATTAATTATTTCTGAAATCGTATACTTACATATTTGTATTATATTTCGTCATATATTATATTATACTATCATTGATTATTGATAAAACGTATAACCGAGTTATTATTTCAGGGTTTTCAACTACGAACTACAATCGATGATGCTATCGAGTAACGACTGACGTGCAAAAAATTGAACGAAATAGATTCTTCAAACTTCAACCATAAAATATTAAATTTAATAAACGATAATTATGTGAACATAATTTCTCTAAAATATTTCATGACGCCAAGTATCGTATTTTCATTTGCACGAGACGGGAGTCAGTATTTAATTCAGCATCAAAGTGTTTAAAATAAATAAATATTTTTAAAAATATCTGCAGGTATTATAAAAATCCCATAGTCTCTATATAATAAAATGAGTTATGCGTCAAATCAAATATATAGAGAATATAAATTCTGCCGACTGCAGGGTTGGTATTTAAATTGATTGTAAGTGATTTATAACTATTAAATGCATGAATGGTTTGAGGAAATTTCAGTTCGGCGATCGGTGTACAGTGCACCGATATGTGATAGTTTTTTGAATAATTATTGGCGGCGGCGTGGCTTATATGCATTTATATTTACGATTGGCCGGAGAAAAAATATGAGATTTTTATTATTTCGAGACGAACTGCATGGCAAATTGGAAACGGACGGAGGTAAAAAACGAGGTGTATCGCTCGTATTCATATGCGTCGGTAACAGCTCATCTCATAAAACAGACAATCGTTTATTTATATAGTATAATATGGTCATTGGTCAATGTAGTCTGCACATAGGGATATCGATTAAGGACGGCCGCGCGAAATGAAATGATTTACGTAGGTTCATACATTATATGATATTATTATTCGTTTTTTTTTTCTCGCGTAAAATTCGTTACTCGCCTTTTACTCGGCGGAGCTTATAAATTTCCAATTTCGCTATCCGATTGCCGCCTACCGAGTGTTATTCTGTATGATGCAGACTACACGGTCAGCAGTATATACACTATAAATACGACGTGAACACACCAAAGTGGAATACGTGTGTAGGCATTATAATAATAATATAATATATTAACGACCGGCCGAAAAAAGCCGCTTCTCAAAGAACACGTCGCAACGGACACAACCGGCGGCGGCGGTGGGAAAGACGAGGAAATTACAACAATAAATAATGAAGGAATTTATCGAACAAGTTTAAAACATACGTAATAATAACAATAAAAAATAATAATAAATAAATAACACGTCGGGTTTAAATAGAATCAGTCGGTATCTTCTCGCTGTAGTCTGTGCCGTCGTTATTATTATTATTATTATTATTATTATTATTATTATTACTACTACTACTACTCTTATACCTACCTACTTTGAAAAATAATTATTTCGAAATGAGAATAATGTCTTTTAAATAAATAAGCAAATCGGGAAAAAAATCAATACTCCGGCTAAACGAAACACAACGGTACAGTTAATTTATTTTATCGGTCGAAATATGCACGTATAATAATATTATTATATACATTTTTATTATTCGTAACGGTATTTGTATTTATTTATATTTGCAGGCATAGTTTAGCAAATAACGGGCCCTCCGTTCAGTCTGAAATCGGCTTTTATACTGTATTTTTATTTTCTAGGCGTATTTCGAAATCATTCAGTGTGCGACATCAGACAT
This sequence comes from Pentalonia nigronervosa, assembly GCA_014851325.1. Lineage (NCBI taxonomy): Eukaryota > Metazoa > Arthropoda > Insecta > Hemiptera > Aphididae > Pentalonia > Pentalonia nigronervosa. Next base: position 16,299 of record JACXSJ010001416.1, read on the forward strand.
GTCATCGAATATGTAGGCACTTTAAAAATTGTCGGCTAATCTATACATAATATTATTATAATTCAAATTTCGGACTTCGCCAACGGATTTTGGAAAAATACTAAGTAACTCGACGATAACGGGTAACGTGATCTCCTTCTTCAAAATATATCGTTTATATTATAATATATGCATATATAATATAATACCTACTATCTACGTAGTCCGATAAAACGAAATATACATACTCGTACCTATTATATTATACCTATAATGAACACGAATATTTAAGTATTCCTGGATCGATAAGAGTATAATATGGCGGTGAGAGTACTGGTGCATCTGAATTGCATGCCAAAAAATAAACATAAATTGGAATGTCCGAATTGCATGCCACATATTATATATTTATGTGCAAGACTTAAATTTTTTTTTTAACTTTTATAATTTTTCATTACAATGACTCACTTGACACCTATTGTACTGTAAAGCTGCAAAGCGGTACCCACTTGCCGACCTTTTTTGCCAGATTTTTCTAATCTTCCAAAAAACGAAAAATAAATCGCTCAAAATTTATATTAATTTATAAAAAATATATAAAGTTTATCTTAATTTATTCATAATTTCAACAACTTCTTAAATACTATTTGTTACATATTTTTAATATAATAATAATATAAAAAAAAAATACTTATAATATCGTCATACTGTCATCTCTGATGTCATGTATGTTCAAATTAAGTACTCTTACTCAGATATAAAAATATTTCAATCTAAAAACAAATCAGTGATTAACATAATATCATAGAACGTTTCTCATATACGTTTGCGTTTTTTAAAAAATTAAAAAAGTCAAAAAAAAAATTTAAGTTAAGCACATAAGTACATGATTAATAAACTTGTACATGGCATGCAATTCGAACAGACCCATTTAAGAGATGGCATGTAATTCGGACTTAATTTTTTTTTCGGCAAACAATTCGGATGCAGCCGAAAGTACCAACACAGGACTATTAGAGGACCTATCGATGCTAATATAGTTTAAATTTAAATCGTACGCGGTGCATCTATGACCTATCTATAAAATCTCTTCGAGTGGGCGTGCAAACCGAGGAATAATATTATTACATCGCAAAGGTATATTATTATGTATAATAATAAATGATGTAACAATAATGTAACCTACACCGAATAGGGTGTATCCATTTGAATGCGTTCCACGCACGTACTTCAACTGTGAAGCAGTTTCCTGTCACTGAGATCGAGCAAAGTTCCTTTAAAGTGGTGTTCAAATATGTTTTCACCCAACAATACGCACGCCGTCGCCGATGCAGCATGATTGCCGGGAGAATCGTTGCAGGTGGTTGCGGACTATGTACCTGTATGTACCGCGTATATTATTATTTAAATAGCCAATTCATTTTGCTGCCGCCGCCACCGACGCCGACGATAGAACAATAAACATACCTCCGTATTATTATTATTGAAAAAAACCGTATGCAAAGCGATTCATTAAGACGTAGGTAGTACGCCTATACCTGCTATTATTACCTGCTATTACTACTGGTCTTTGAGGCACGGTTGAGCAGTTCAATGGTATCGAGAGAAATGTGTCGTTTCAAACGTTGTCGCCGTCCAAACAATAATATACGAACTCAAATAGGAATAATAAAGGGCCGGTTTATTGTGTAGTCGAGCTTTGCATATAATTATATAGAGGTCGAGGGAAATAAATCTCGATCAAGTCAAATTTTCACCTAATCACTGTTGTTGCAGTTGTATACAGAGGTAATATTATATACTTTTATAATATTATTATAATTTCGAAGTAAAAAGAAAACAAACCCGATCGTTATGTGCTGTAGATTATTACGCCGAAAATAAAAAAACCTTAAGCTTCGAAATTCCTAGAGACAACACGTTCGACTCCACCGTTATAATATTATTGTAATGATAACCATAATAATTGTTGCTAGTATATAGGTAAGTGTATAATAATAATGTAATAGATGTACGTAGTATTATAGTATATATTATTTATTTTCCTCTCAACTATTGTTTGAAACGCTAACGGACGTTGATATTTATGTGCCGAAAAATATTGTGACCCAGGGTCTTCGTTTCTCGCAGGACGCGAGCATTATTGTTATTATTGTGAAGTCACGACGGGAGGTGGTAGAGTTATAGGTTATAATATTGTAGAAGTCGTATGTATATATGCGCCGAGAGGTAGGTAGTGTCGAGGAGGGAGCCGTCCAAAATGCGTGTGGGACAGATGGACTTCGCGTTCGTTTCAAGTCTGCGTGAATGAATATTACGTATAGACCTAATACACGTTGGATTACTAATAATAAAAAAAAATATATATATATACTAATTTAGTTTATTTTTTTTATTACTGTGACAGACATTTTTTCGGGGCGGCAGTATTTTATTATACACACATGTAACACACTTGTGGATTCATGTTAATTTATTCGACTATTGTGTTTTTTTGCCGGCATTGTGAATGGCTCGAATCTAATTTATCAAATGGTCGCCAACGATTGTACGTTCATACCAGAAATTCGATTAAAGTGGAAAGTCAGTTTATTTATTATTATTATTATTTTTTTTTTTTTTAATTTGAACAAGTAAAAAACTACTTTATAATACGACGACGTTGTACGGATTTCGTCACAGTTTTTTTGTTGAAAATTTGTCTTTGAAATTCCTCCAAGACGAATATACAGCGGCGTACAATATATATATATATATATATATATATATATATATATATATATATACGACGTGAAGACGTCTTTTTAACTGGATGAAATAATTCGATTTGTTTTATTTCCTCTTTTACATTAGATGTCTGTATTATTAATTTTATAACCTTTTTAAAATATCCATCATTAAAATGTTTGCAATAATTTAATAGTAGTGTTTTTAATAATATTAAAATTTATATTTGTAAGAATTATATGTGTGTCTGTTAACTATTTGTCGTGATTTTTTTTCTACAAACTTACAACTAAATCGTTAAAAATCAAGTCTTAGTATACGCGTTTTTGGTCGACGTTCTTCTTGCTTCAAATTCAGAATATTTCCATAATAATATATACATTCAGATTTGTATAAGACTATTGTTTTACTTTCCTCGTAATCGTCTGAAGGCATGTCGAGTATTTTGGGTTTTACTGTTTCTCTCGAGCCGGTGTTTGTTGCTACAATATACATTTTAATATTATAAAATATGGTGTTTCATAATACTTATATATATATATATCGGTACACGCGTGAGAACGCGCACATCTATAATATGCTCGGTGGTACCTGTATCAATGGTATCAATAATACACGTCAATATTACTAATGTTCGCGATTATCCCACATATATAAATCCGCCTTTTTAATATGATATAAAATCGTACACATGCATTATCGCGGTATCATATCTAGTAGGTACTACAGGTGGTGTGTTCGCGTCGCAAAGTACCGTCATGATGTACGGCTGGACGCGATGAATATCTTAACAAAAATATATATGAAAAATAAAAATAAAACAATAATAAAAATAGCCTGCACATTATTGTTATAGTATGGACGCGTATCCGTCGTATACCTATTTAATACGCGTCTCTTCTGCATTCGTCGCTATATCTATAATATTATTATGCTATAACGTATAATATATGACAATAACGCGCGTGTAACCGGACAAATAGCAAAATGGACGTTTACGGGTTTTATGAAATATATTATAATCGGCGGACATTTTCCTATATATCCGACGACGTTAATCCCAGAATCGTACGACCGAATTTACAACCCTGTAGCGTCGTCGTGCCGCCTCGGACACAACTGGGATGCCGACGCCAGAGTGCATAATATATTTTATAGGGGAATACGACAACGGACGTAATAATATAACAGTGTATACCATTATATACCATACTAAAGTCGTTTACGCGAAGACATACGCCGCAGTCGGTGTATATCCTTTCGTATATTCCCCTACCTATACAAGTTATATTGTCGCAATCCGATCGAACAATATCGTCGCAATAATAATAATATAATATTATGTACCTACCTGTAATATGTATGCATAGTATGTACATATTTTAAGATAAGCTATGATGCATTATAATATAATATACACGCATATACCGACTATATCATAACGGTTCCGGTAATAATAATATGGCACTTATCCATGTATCCGTGTAACGTTTATTATTCTCGATAATGGGTAAACGTTTGGAAGCAGCAGTCGCGGTTTGATTTTTTTTTCTTTTACGACACTGATTTTTTTAAGTCTGAGAAATATCCACACACTGGAGTAAAATGAATGACTAGATAGCAGATAGGAGGTACACTGCAAAAACGTGTATATAAATGGACAGAAATTAAATTTTTTTTTTAAATTTTATCTACGGAAATCGTTAGATATTAGTTTTGTAAGAGGTCAATACACTATACTTCCTTTAGAAATTAAATTTAAAACGGAAATGTTCACGCACGGATAATTCCATTTTCATACACTTTGATATTTTTGGATGTAAATGAGTTTTTCGACATTTTTAATTACACGGGTAGATAAATGCTTAAGGACCTAATACTTATCATTTTGTTTTTATGTAAGCGAAAGTATACAATAATACACGAACACCCGTTTTCTGCTCTGCAATGTCATATCAACAGCTATAATAAAAATTACCTCAACGACTACAGGTTACGATTTAATCCGATACTATAATAGGATTGAATTTGAATTAAGTAATATATATTATGCCATAATGCAAGTGATAATCCTGAGCTTAAAATCTCTATGTCGTACAATTTTCTAATATAATAATATATTTTATAATTATAATTTCATAATAATTATTTACTCAATACCATTTTCAAGCAATTTATGGTATTGAGAAAGCCAATATTATAGCATTGGCCAACCAACTTTCAAGACTCAAAAGGTTGTCTGTTTACCGTCTGGTAGAAATATTTTTGTGATGTTTATTTTATTCGTATGATTTTAAAGTTGTGATTTTTATTTGATTTCTAATAACTATATTTTACTATATTTTTAATCATTTTGATCTTCGATATTATTATTTTTATACTGTTACACTTATACACTTTTAGATTTTGAGGGGAGCAATGCATATATTGATTTTACAATTATAATAGGTGCTTTTAATTTTGTGTTTATGCATAACAATTTATTAATAGAAAAATTGCTTTTATTTTTAACTTTGATATCTTTTCTGATAGAAAAGAGAATCTAGTTGATACTCCAGGGTTCAAAATTAAAAATTTGGAGTATATTTCAAATTAATCAGGACAAATAAAACATTTTTATAAAAAACGTGAATTTTTACCGAAAACTAATTTTTGATAAAATCGTTTTTCATATTTTATTGTAATTCAAAACGAATAACCATCGATACTTGAAATTTTCACCAAATGTTTATATTAGAATTTTCTATGCATGTTACAGTTTTTGGAAATCTATTAGAGCTTTTTATAAAGATATGTGATATTTTTGATTTATAATTTTTTACATACTTATTTAGGGTTTAACTTGTTTTGACCAAAAATAAAATACAGGTTTAAAATTATATCCAATCATAATAAGTAATAACTATTTTATTTTATGTAACCAATGATGGGAGCCCTATACAAAAAAAAATATATTGGATTTCAGTTTGCTAAAATACAATTTCTGTATGAACCCATCTTTAAATCCAATATTTTAAAACGCTTTTTTTATTGTACATCTACAGGAACCACTTTTCAAAATTACAAGTTCAAACATTTTGTACGTTTTTGAGAAGTAACGATCAGTGAGTGGTATTTGGCTTATATATAAATTAGGAGGGCGTAATATACTTAGTATTGTTGTGAGTTTATACATTTTTTAATTATAAAATAATTCGGACATTTTTGTGATTTTAATTCAACTTATAACGCTTCTAAAAATAACGCCTATTACAATTTGGACCACCAATTTTTAATATTTTTAACTACCTAGTACCTACTGTAAGAAAAACTTATGGGGAACCTTATTGTTTATTACATTTTAAAATGTATTGATTTAGAAACAAAATTCAAAATAAGTTTTACTTTTAATCTCACGATAGATACACAATAGATTACGTGTTGGCCACAGTCTAAATATTTTTTTTATAATTTGTCATTTCGGTACCTGTAATACATATTTTTTTGGCTGTTTTTTTTTTATTTTCTAAGAATTTTAAATCTGTACTTATCATGGAGATAGATAACTGATAAATGTAGCGTCAACCAATAACGTGCAGCTGATGGTTTCATCAAATCATACATTTCACGAATTCTTCGCAACATCTATATACTTAGTACCTACTTCTTGAATGACATGCACACAAACGTGTTCTATGTATAGTACCATTGAATATCGATAATAAACATTAGGCATTATTATAATTGTGTTATTAATGTTAGTATGCCCATAGAAAATAAATAATTTATGATAATGCATATTTGTGTATGCCATCTATGAGTATAGGTACCCACCCACTTAATTTGTGTCCTAAAATATCGCTTCATAAGTGTGTACACCTAGATACCCCCGAACGTGCAGTATAATATAATAATCGCTTAAACTGTATGTACAGGTACAATCCACGGACTCACGCCGCATATGTACGACGAATAGTAACAAAACGTTTTTTTCGATTAAACGTATGCGCGTACATATAAATGCACAAATTATAAATGTACAGTCGTGCATGGTTGTAAGACGGATCATCGCCGAAAGCGGACCACAGCAGACTTGTGTGAGGATTTGCGTTTTCAGATAAATACTATATGTATATATACATATATACATATATATATATATATACGCGCGCGTGTGTGTGTGTATCAATTGGATGTGTTTTGTTTGGCGTAATAACGTTTCGTAGTAGGGACTCGGGAGAGACCCCGGGCGCGGCGGATGCTGAGCGGGGATGTTGTCGGAGAGGAGGAGGATTAAACAGGAACTAGTAATTGGCGCGAGCGGTGCTCCGACAATTGCGCGACGTTCGTATACGACTGCTCTCTGTATGCGACGACGACGGGTCGGAGGCGGCGGAGTAGAGATTTGTCGAGCACGGGGGCTGAAACACGCCGCCCGCCGCCCGCCGCCCGCCGCCCGCCGCCCGCCGGTTCAAAGGAAATTGAAATTGTCAATTCGCCTAAAGTCGACGCATTAATTCAGAGTCGCCCGGGACTTTAAACGGTGGCGGTGGCGGTGCACCGGCGTTCCCCCTTTTGCCCGCGAACGAAATCGACTTGGCAAACCGAAACAATTTATAATCCCCGTACGATTGATATTGTATTCGATTTCGATTGTGACTACGCACGCGGTGCCCTCTATTCTTAACGCGCGCGCCGCATATAGAGACCGCCGCCGCCACCTCGACCGGCTACCACCGCCGCGCGCGCATTATAATATTGCATACACTCGTCTCGCTCGCGCGTCCCCGGGTTTTGTCGTCGGCTGATTGTTTTTTTTTTCCCCCCATTCGAAATCCGTTTAAAAACATTTTTTTTTTTTTTTTAAAAAACTTGTCTCGATGAGTCAACCGCGACGTCCCCCGTGCTCGGCGTCGTAATCCCCGCCGCGCGTTGCGCGCCAAAAGACGCGGCTATTGAAGTTTTCACGGTCGGTTTGGAATGCTCGAAAAAAAACACGGCTGCCCGACAAAATATGTGTACCTCCGTCCGGTGTCTCATCGTGCACACCAAACCGCGGCGTACGGTTATAATTATATTATTGAACTTTATCAATAATTACATAGTATTGTTTCCACGGGCGGGCGAGCCTGTCGAGCCCGGGCTCAACCGGAAATCTTTTAGCGGCCATGACAAGATTTGCGGGTTTATTTCGTTACAATATTATATTAATATAATAATATGTTCGGGGAAATCGTGGAAATGTCATTTGTCGTGAATACACTCGTGATATGGTGTAATAGAATCGAAATTATTTGTGTGCGTACCAATATACGTCAGTTTTTATAACAAAAACACACTGCATTGCAGTATCTATTATGGGCATCGTGGTCTATGACAATGACACTTCATCACACATCGTGTTAATTTAATGTTAAGATCAGCGGACCCGCTCCAGCTCGTGGATGCGCCACTTTTCGGAAAAATCCACGCGTTTATAACAAATCGATTTCAAATGAAAGACCGTGCATCGCCCTCTCAATAATCTACGATGACTGTTTAGAGTAATTGCATTAATATTTATTGCGAATTAGCGCATTAATGTCTTGCACGTGTACACACAACTTGATTCTATGTACACTTAAATATTACACAGTTTTTAATTTACGGTTCAAAATTATGTTGATGTGTTGAAAAAAAATTAAAGGCACTGTCCAAGCACTTCGATCAGAAGTCGAAGTCTGCGCAAGGCTATGATTGTTTCGATATATGCACAGGGCATAATAATATAATATATACCACACTGCACACGAGAAGGTTTTAATATGGCAGTAAAATTTGCCCACGCGACGACGGGCAAGAAATTATGACATATATATTATTATATATCACGGAGTATACATCCAATGCCATGCCATTATTATTATTATATAATATATTATGATATTTGATAGTTTTTATATACTACCACGGCGCCGCGTAGAAAGTACACGTCATAACCGCGAACTTAGAACCCGATATAATACGACGATGACGTCTATATTATACTGCCGATCGGTTTTGTAAATTATTTCCCGAGGCCAATGTTTTAAGATTAGGTAGGTAGGTACGTGTATATACAAGATATTTTATGATCAATAATCGAGTCGCACTGCACAACTGACGGTAGTATATTATGTGTATATAGTTTTCCAATCGAAGTCATGCCAAAGTATACGCCCCAAAGTGTTGTAATAACCGTCAAAATATAACATTGGTATTATTATCGTATATTACTGATATTACTTGTTACTATACCTAACCATTTCAGAGTAATTTTATATCAAATGAATTTTCGTTGAAATTCCTCTAATGATCCCACAACACCCGGCAGTGCTTATACTTTTTGAAACTCGAATGACGAAATCAATACGTTCGCTTGCATTATCGTTTTAGATTTAATTACAATTCATTATTGGCCTTGTATATTTTATCCTCGTATTCGATGACATATAATAATTTTCCTATATTATTTTCTAGTTTCTATATCACAAACATTTGGTTTAATTGAACACGATATTAAGTCAGATCATATACGATATACGATATGTTCACTTTATGTCACTCTTTTTGTCCTGGCGTCTTGTTCAATAATTTTCCTATTCCTTTGTCTAATAAAGTTATAGTTATACTTAGAATTAAACACGAATAAACATTTAACCTGAAAGAATCATATCTGTTTCAAAATACTGACTTCAAATTATCGTCTTCGTAAGCAATGTATTATAATGTATTCGTAGGCATGTATTCTTTTTAACCACAATAAACATCCCAAATAATTCAAAGCTAAAGTTCTTAATTCTTAAACTTTATAAAATCCAAAATCGATATATCTCTAGACTTCAAATACGGCGTACAGATAAAATTTCGAACACCAGTAAGATTCAACAGTTTCAAAATATTGCTACGAGAAATATTACAGAATACTGTAAATGTTCCATTACCCTTTATATCCAATTATTCTCTATGACTACATAAGGGCTTCTCAATAAACACAGTGGCAGAAGGAGCTATATTTTGTTATATAAACGTTTCCAAAATTGCTTCAACTTAAAAGTAAAACCAGATTATAATAAACCAAGCCTATAGTGTCACTTATGGATGGCTTTTTACTCACATTACCCATTCATGTAATCTCACATCATTATAAATATATACGTATTGTGCTAATTAATTGTACGTAGTTGTGTATTAAAAATAAAAAAAAAAGTAAATTAAATCAATCGCAATAATTTTCCTGGGACAAAATATTATTACTTGTGCGATCATTTTCTTTCCTGCGGGGATGTAATGTACAGTGTGCTTTTCTGTTTTATTTCTTAGAGCGTAATGTAGATATACGACTTTTTTTATATTTTTATGATTTTAAATCGTATTTCTAAGTTTATACTTACCTACCTAATATATATTTATATTTGTAATATCGTTAAACACCCGATTTAAAATATTGAATGAAAATAAAAATTTTGAAATCTATTAGGTACAAGACAGTAGAAGTATAACTCTCAATTAGTCTCGTATATTAAACGCGGAAAGTATTTGGTTTTAAAACGCATTTTTCTGTGATTATTATTGTAAATACCCGGAAGCATGTAAAAAAAAAAAACAAATTGCGTTACAATTCATTACATTAACCACGGACGGTGGATTTGACCGTGTAAAATTGTTTACAACTGTTGATAACTGGTGTAGCACGGGTATATACCTACAGTGATCTCCGGTGGGCGTCGTTTTAAAGTTAAAAATTCCGTTTCAAAGCTTGACGAATGTTGAAAATATATTATTGCAAACGACGATGGCGTATATAATAACATTACGTAGGAACAGTAATATTATATAATATAATAATGTGGCGTTGTTATTCTAATATTATCATTACCACCACACGCGTAATACAATGAAAAATATATAAATTATACATTTATAATACATAATATCATACCCATTATATGTTTTGGCATACGTCAACACAACGAAAATGATTTATTTCCTTACGTCTTTTACGGTTAACTCTGCTAAGCGTCGTGTGTGCGCAAAGCTGTCCGATTAAAATAAGTATATATAATATATTATAATAACGACGATTTTTATAATTCCAAACGTATTCTGATCGGGGCACGGCCGTCACGTACGCGTCCTTTAAAAGTATGAGTGCATCGTATATAATATTATACAGATCAATTAATTTAATAGTGTTCACTTATTATTTTCAAAAAATATTAACTTTTTCTTCGATCTCCACTTTAGATATTCAAATGACATTTATACGTTTTTTAATTTCATATAATTTATATTAAATTTATAATAGTTTTTTTCTTAAGAATTTAAAATTCATATAATTCTGTAAGAGACTGGGTCTAGTTCCATAAGAAAACGGTGGTCCTTTTCTTAGTTTATCTAAAATGCCTACGCTAAAACAAAATGTTAATATTTCGTAATATTCAAAAAAAAATTTTAACTTTTTGAAATAATGAGTTAATGGGGAAGATTATACTTAATGAGAAATGCGCCTCAATCGCAATAGTTTAAAAATAGTGTAATCCTTATCCTTATATTATATATAAAAATACAAGCCTTTTTTATAAAGGTACTATATATATTTATGACAACACTATATTGAACTTTTTACTATTTTTTTTTACAAAATTGTTCTCTTTATAGTTTTTCCTATACGGTGCAATTTTTTTTCTATTTTTCGATTTGGTTGAGCACACATTGCATTTCGTTTTTTTACTTTTGCTAGGAAACATCTGAATAATTTTTTTCACGCGGTTGTTGCAAATATTCTGACCATAAATTTCATAGTGTCGCCATATTCCCATTTTTGGTCAGAGGAAGCGGAGGTGTATTTTCATTATAGCAGTTTTTCGGAGAGCCATTTTAATAATTTTACATTATTTTAGGTGATATGTAAGATTTTAATATTTTTAATCTATACACTGCCTGACGGTTAATTTAGTACGTGTTTTATTCGTTTGCTTATCAGCGTGTACTTTATATACATTGACTGTACGGTTTTTTTTTGTCGTTAGGTAAGTATTATATTTTATTATTATATTTTTTTCTTCGTAAACTCACGTCCAATTTGCTGTAGGCTACATAGACTTATACTACTGCACGCGCGTTTACTAAACATTTAAATGTTGGCCGTGTGGGAAGCAGGTAGCTGATCGTTGCATGGGTGGCTATAATATGCGTATAATAAGTTTAAATTGAGAAACGTTAATTAAAGATTACATAGTTAAAACAATCTTTTACTAATAATTTATTGTTTATCCGTTATGCATAAAAAAAACATTAAAAATAATTCCTGACGATCGTATAAGAATAATAATAATGTGTAGCACAATAAAATTATATAATAACAATCTTAATCAGTTTCGCTTTAGCCAGTTAGCAACTTACATTATTCTATACGTAATGCATTAATATATAAAAAAAAAAAATACTTATTTATGCAACATAATATAACATACAGACATTATATTAATACATACTATTTTCATATTATTATATTATATACACACAGTGTATAGGTGCGTAGTATCTACATGTGGGTGCAGATACGATCTGTATTATTTAGTGTACACGGTGGTAAAGTAATGATTAATTATTGTTTCTATACGACGAGGAGGAACGATGACGTTTAATCATTCATTATTTCGGTCATTAGGTAATGTTCACGTATTATAGTATGGTACTGTATATATATATATATATATATACATATAGTAAGAACATTGAATTCTGCCAGTATACTGTTGTGTGCAGTCAACCCTCGGTTTAGGGTCGAAAATCCGATGGTCAAAGTGTCAAAAATCAACTGACACGTAATAACAACAATTGTTGTACGCCTTGGTGAACCGCGTGTCGATTTATTAAACCGCAAAGACACGTCATCGTTACTGATTTGTAGTCGGTATTGTCTACAAAACCCACGAAATTGGGCATTTAATACAATATAGCAAGAATCTTGTACTTAATAACAGAAATAATTATCAGGCCGGTATTTATTGTTGTCATTTGTTGATACGCGCATATTAGCAGTGTTGAGCATAATAAGATAAATTTATTTAGATAAATAATAGCGTCATCTTAACTAAATCATCCAGATAGATAAATGTCCAATATAATATTTTAATATAATTAATTTAAGTAGTAAATAAAATACGAGGACCACTAGATAAAAACAAAATAATGGTTAAAAAATACAAAATATGCACGTATCAGAATAATGAAATTTGTGTGGATTTTCCAAAAGTTTACATGGATAAAACGTAAAAATATTATTGTTATGTTTTATGATTTTATGTACAGTAAAGGATATGCAGTCGCGCACACAAAACTATTGTATTGATTTTTGTGTAATTATATGTAAATCACTATGAAATAGAAAAAAAATTTATCTTTTTATTTATCTGAATAAATTGCATTTATCTTTATCTTTCTTCTTCTTCTTTTGGGATATTCGGCCACTAGGACCATCCCGTCTCACAACCACTTCTCCAGCTATCTCTATCCATTGCTAAATCCTTCCAGTTTATTCCACCTCCCAATTCTTCTACATAAGCTCTTCTTTAAAAAAATTACCATTTCATACTAAAAAAATAGCCAAAAATCACGCTTTTGAGAAAAAATATGAATTTATTTTTCAAACTATTCCTACCAATAATTAATTTTACAAGACACTAAAGATTAATAGAGTTCTAATTTATGGTGTTTCCGCCGTGATTCTAAATAAAACGCATATTACAGCATCTAAGTTAATTTAAAAATAAATTATAGTCCATAATAATTTGTATAAATGGTGTGCAATTTTTTTCAAGACGCGAAAATCGTATTCATCCATTAAATATTAGTCTTATTCCATTTTTCTTATCGGTAGATCGCGTAAATGTTATAATAATTATGTACAGCTTATAACAGTACCTACCTAAGTATAGATTGATCGGAAATAAGTATACTCGAATCCTTGTATTTATTTCACATAATAAATCAGTTAATTATTATAACCTGTCTACCGACTGCATATTATTATAGGTACAGACGTTAATTATTTATTTATTTATTTTCAAATTATTATCAAATGTAATTATGCTTTGCACGAGTGAGATTATTCAATTTAATAAGGAAATTTGGTTATAATAAATTGTATTTGTGTTATTATAAAATCTCTACAAACATAATTGGCCCTTACTTTTGGAAACGGATCTGATCCTAAGATATACATATACAGGTTGATGTTGATTCCTTGGAATTTCTTTTTATTTAAATAATGGTAGATAGATAGCTTATGTGCATTGCAATTGTTCGGTAAGTTTACCATTATTAAGGTAGTTGTGTTCTCTTCATATACCTAACCTCTGTTATTATGTATGTCAATATTTTATCATTAAATGTTGTTTTATTATCAGTGTGTTTGGTGAATTTGTTTAGATTGATGTTTTTTTTTATTGTAAACTAGGAAATACAATATTAGAAAATACATATATCGAATTTTAAACTATTAAAATGTTATTCTGATAAAGTAATGTACTAACTTAATAATCTTACCAAACTTGTATGCTTTTAAAGTTTAAAAGAGAAAAATAATTTGTAAACGTCATAAATTACTAAGATATTACCTGGTTCAAGATAAAAACAAAAAAAAAATCATCCTGTAATATATAGTATAGAACCGTTGAGCCGTTTGAACGGTTTTTCGACGTGATAATATATTTTCAATGATTCCGCATAATAATTTTTATTATTAACGATATACGAGACGAAAAACGTTAGTACGTTGCCAGTTGTTTTAATATTATAGATACTTTCTCTAAGTATAATAGGTAGAATGTACAAAACTTATCGACTTATTTGTCGCCAAAACCGACGGAGGCCGAACCCCGAAAAAGCGGAAACCAAACCTATGTAGGGCGGTAAAAAACGATACACACGTCGATGGTTTTAATTATACAGTTACTGTAATTGTGTGTGTGTGTGTTGTGTGTGTGTGTGTGTGTGCGTGGTTCATCCGTGTATCACAATATCGTCCAAACATGACGTCCGGTGAGAACAATAATATAATATATATATATATGCGATGCCACTCGATGATACACCAATTTATACATACTGCTACGGTATCAAACGCGGTAGGACACACGGCATTATAATTACGTTGTTGTGTTATACGATATTATCGTTATTATTATTTATATGCGTACCGGTGTAATATTATTGCGTTTCGTGAATATTGTATTATTGTTCTCGGTCCGACCGAGAGGATATATATTATTAAACAGGAATCCCGGCGCGCTCAGAGCCTTTTACCAGCGGCCGCCCCAATTACGCACACGCACTCGAGTCGCTCACCCGTCTCCCGGCGCACTGTACGCGGCGTGTCCGACTCGGCATTACAATATATATTATTTACCTATACGGATATATATATATATATATATTATGTACGCGAGCACTAATAACAATAATGACCACGCTCGTGTCGTGCACGGTTTATAATAATAATAATAATAATATCATAGCCGCGTTGCGGGGGCAGCTCCTGGTTTTGCGCTTCGACACACTGTATATTATATAGGTTTTCCGTTTCGTCCATTTCGGTTATTTTTTTCCATTCACATTTTAATATCATACATTTCTCGACCACACGGTATAATATTATACGCGAGCAAAGTGCTTCTGTGCACACACGAACGTCCGCCGTCGTCGTCGCAGCCACCTTCGCCGACATTGCACGGGACGTAAATTCGTGAGCACGTCGACCGACATCGTGTGTATATCATTATAACCCGTACCCACGGTTTAAAGGACTACACATCAGGTTACTACTCGATTTTTGGGCCCAGTGTTTATTAACATCGTTTACCGCGGTCTCGTGAGAAGTATATAATATATATCATACTATAGCTCCCAAGCGGTCATTTCACGACGACATTTTTATTTCGCCAGGAATTTTTATGATTTTAATTTCTGACGTCCGTATTGGCGTCACAATCGCAACCACACGGTTTGATTGCGAGAGTGCTAGTTAATGTGTTTCTTGCTATGCCGAACAGCTGATTTTTTGATGACAAACTGTCACCCTCCTGCAGGAGACCAATAATTATATTCCTATGCGGCGTCCAGTAACTCGTTTGTCGTCTTAAACCGTGTCCATACTTATAATAAATACATAATAAGTAATGCGTCGTAATACGGCCGCAGCTGTGTGAAAGAAAACGACTCGAAGTAGTAAATGTCGATCGACAGCGTTGCAAGTTGCCCGAGTCTAACTCGGAGACGGTGAGAAGGATAGGGGAGGGGATTGCTGAAAAGGAGTATTTTGATTTTTCACGACGAGGGACCGGAAATGATTTCGTTTCGCATTCCACGTTTTTTCCTCGATCTTCGGGACGTTGCTTTTACGCCAATTTCCGTTTTTGAGTTTTGATAGATATACAATATTGCATGATGCATATTTAGTAAAACGAAAAAGTTTTCCTTTTTGATTTCATTTGTATCTTATAGGTTTACCTGTACATCAATTTTCCAGTTGCGGTTTGTGACGAACTTAATACGTTTTTCACGCGGAGAAATGAATATTGTGTATTTGTGCAAGATTTTAATTGCCACCACGAAATAATACTGATAATTAAAGTCAAGCTTTAAAATCGTAATTGCGTGTCGTTAACTATAATAATGGGTTTCACCGAGGATCTAGAAATCATAAATTTGTGTATGGAGCTTACAAACCTGTATTTTTTAATTATAATAAAAAAAAACAATTTATCTGTCTTAAAAATATTGTTTAAAAGTTATATTTAATAATTTTAAAAATATTTGAACTTATAAAATCCTTTGAATGTACACAATATAGGTGCATAAGATCTCTTCCTAAATTGAAAGGTTAAAGCTCCCCTTTTTTTATCCGCGACTGCAGGTATCAATAACAAATTACTGTATATTATTATTATGTTTTGTACGTTTACCATTATATTCTATAGATTATATTATTATTATACGATTTTCCACTTTCATCAACATTATTATAAACAGTATGACTACGGTAATAAATATCACGAAAAATAAAAAACGCGCACTGTATCGACATATATTTTATTGTACCTACGTAAGCAACGTGCGCCGGCCACCCATGTAGTGAATTACAGCTCAAACGACATCGGATATTATTATTATTATCATCGTTGTTGTATTATCATTATTATTGGAAAAGAAAAAAGAAAACACCTCAATAGAATGGAAATATTAACATTATTACCCCTGCCCGCGCGCGACATGGTAATTTAAAACCGGGGTTAATGAAACTCTTTACGCACGCTCGTATTATACATATCCATAATAATATGTATATTATAATGCGCACAACAATATAATCCCACGGATTACCTATACCTTATAATAATATAATATAAATACGTTATTATAACCTCATTCAGAGTCGCGCACGATATCATATTATTTGAATCACGTGTAGACGAGTTGTAGCAGTAGCAGTATTACCGTACTTAAGCGCCGACTGCACTGCCTGACACTAACCGTGCGAACCAAACAAAAAATATGACAGACGTCCGCCACACCAGAGTGTATACTTACACGGAATATCGTATATACAATTAAAAAGGATTAGTGAATTTGGAACGTTGATTTTGAATTTTTCAGACTGAGGAATATATTATTATACATCATATATATATATATATATATATATATTAATATTTACTAAGAGTACAGTAGTGATTTGTAGGCACCTACAATAATAGTATATAATAATAACAAAATAATATTAATATGGTAGCGTTTGGCCGATTATCCGCTGAACTGTAAAAACGAGTTTACTCGCCGCTTGCTTGTTGCGCGGTATGCCGATATCGCAAGTTTTCAAAACCGCGCGCATATATTATGTGTATTGTCTTGATGAAATTTGTAATTTTTCGTTAATGACTTTGGAATGTTTTAAATAATTTCAAATAATTTTATTGCACCACTTACTCGATGACGTTACATAATAATATCTTTTGCTGTCTCCGCGATTTCTCGAGGATATTAAACCATGTCCGGAGGATTCGAATTGGCGTTTATGCATTTTATCTGTTCGTGTCTGAAGCACCCACCGCTTGTCGATGACGATCATAACCTGCATCACATCGATAATACGCGTTTCGACGGAAACTCGCGTGCGGGTGCAACCGGGATAAGGGCTTTTATAATGACCATCGACGATTTTTAATGGTGTTTCGTTCACCCGCCCGCACGTCCCGGAATCACCCAAAGACGGTTCACACGCATATATTATTATAATAACACACGGTGATTTATATAATATTATTATCGTAGGTAATTATTATTTGTGAACGACGAAAAATGTTGCAAACGTCACGCGCACCGGAATGTTTATGATGTTTTTGTTCGTTCTCGGCGTTCGCACACTATAATATTATGGACGGTGGTCTTTTTCGCGTGGAGAAATTCCTCTGACGTTTCTCCGTAGTATCGTCTATACTACCTACTATATAAATATTACGGTATTAGTAAGTATGCAATTTATTATTATTATTATTATTTGCGTTTTGCGGACGTTTTACGCGCGTCTCTCGTGCGCGGACTCGCCCCGGCCGTCGACGGTTGCGTTTAAAACCGTTTAAACGTGAAATCGAATTTATGTTTTACTATCCAAGTAATAATGGAAGCGATCTCCGCCTCTTCCGCGGCGCACTTTAATATCATACACTCGTGTGTGTGTGTGTACGAGGATTAAAAACCACTCGGTGCTCGGTGGACCGAGCGCCGCCGCGTGGGACTTTCGCGAAGGATTATAATAATATAATATAATATAATGTATATTGTACATACACGTGTCATTCGCATATTATATATATTATACTGCGGCGTGTATCGGAATCGTTGCCATCGTCGTCGTCGTCGTCGTCATCGTTTGATCGATCACACGGCGACGACGATGACGACAACGATTATCTTAGTGTTTTATGTAAATCGGTCGAATTTAAATATCGTTGTACCAGGTCCTTCCTGTTCCACCCGTCAGAGTAAGTAGTATTATGTAAGTATACATTGCGATGTTAATAATATATTAAATTATTATATTTTACGTGTGGTTTAGCGTGGTTTTCTCGTTTCTTGTACGGACTGCGGTCGAATCGCCTCCAAAGTTTACGATCACGCATTTAGGCTGCAGGTACCTACTTATATTCGTACGACGGGTTTTCGAAACAATATTATAATGTATTCACGCAGTGTTGTTTGGACATTTTTAGTGGTGCATATCATACGTTTATTCTATATTATTATATAATATATAGATTAAGTATTGTGATTTGTCCTTCGGCAATCTCTGACCTTTTTGGTCAGATAGTAACCTGTTGATCCACACAAACGTACACAGACATATGAATTATGCAGGATGTTTCCATAGCGAATGCCTCCGTTAAGAATTAAGATTAACATACTCGAAATTGTTGGCATTTTTTGTTATCTCCCGGTACAAGAATTTTTTTAAATCTTTATGTTTAAAATGACAGGTTAAATTCAAAAATAAATATTCCATTATGTTTCTTACTACTTTGCGTGGTGTATTTGATATTATTATCTACCTATTATACTACTAAAATGTTGACACACTCGATATAGATAGATACTTCTATCTGTGGATACCCGCCGATACACATTAATATTTGCTGCTACCTGTTGACACCTTTCTTTCTACATGTTAAAATCAACTTATACTTGTCAATAATATTTTCAAGCACTTATTGGTGTACACTGTAGACTATCCATTGATATAGTGTATTCCTATTGACATTATAAACATTTTGATATTTAATGTAAAATTTAACAATTACATTAATAATTTGTAAATAACAAATATATTACTTGTTAATTTTGCTATATAAAAAGTGACATCCGGTGTGTTGGATATCATTAAATATTATATTGCATCGAAATAATTTTTGCTAAATTTTCATTTGAAACTGTGGGTCGTTTATAGATCATATACTCTATAATGGTAAAAATGGTTCGAAATCGTGTGACATATCACTGATTTGCATCGTACAGAATTTGTTGAAAATGTTTGTCAGTATAAATAAGTACCTACACCGCAATAAAGGATACCGCACAGTTTAGCTCGATAATACAATTATTAATTTTACTGTCCAATCGACAACCGGGGTCTGGGTAGTTGTTTTCGACTGTAAGCGCAAATCTCATATCGGTGTAATATTGTATTATCGTAATACGTACACTGCTTATAGTATAATAATATATTAATATATTATCTTCAAAGTGTATACGTTGTAACTTATACGGACTGTTATTTCATAGACGTTTTACAATATAATTATACAACTGCTCCAGTTACTGCAATGCGGCGTAACCAACATTATTGTTGGTTTTAATAAACAGATAAAATACTGTGTTAAATATTGTTATAAACGGCTTATTATATTTTCATTATTATACACGAATTATTGTAGCCACTAATATAGTACCTACTCTCCACGTTCTCTAAAAGTCGATAGTTATGATCTGGCGTTATTAAAATATGTACTATATTCAACATTAGTACAATACACGAATTGCCGTATTATATAGTTATACTATTATACAATAAGTATGTAGCTACTAATGTGAATCAATGTTTTTCGAATAAAAAGAGTTTATTACTATGCATAAATACTACTAGGTAACTTGTACAAATAACGCAGCAGGTATACGTTAAACAGGATCATAAAAATGCGGATATTAAAAAAATGAAATCATAATATTGTTACACCAATTTAATAAATACTGACGAATACGGAATATTATTTAACTACCGCCGACGTCTATACGACACGTATTCGGTCCGTTTGTATTGTAATATTTGGTATTCGTTTAGTACAGCGGTTCTCAACCTTTTTTATATCCACGTACCACCAACATAGTTTGAACATTTTTAACGTACCACTAATAATAATAACCTTCTTTTATTTTGCTCATCAAAAACGTATATGTATATGTATAATTCCACGCCGTCAATATATTCGAAGATTTTCTTCGCGTACCACCTGTGAGCTTTCCGCGTACCACTAGTGGTACGCGTGCCATAGGTTGAGAAACGGTGATGTAACCAATAGGTAATGACCACAATTTATATTGCCCTGTAAAACCATCTAATTGTATTAACAATTTGTTTTATACTTTAATTTTCAAGAAAGTTGTTAATATTTTAAATAACGAAAACAATTTTTAAAAATGCTTTTTATAATGTAGCATTTGTTTTACTTTAAATAATTATATCAAATAAAAAAAAATTATTATTATATAAAATAAAAATAATATATCTCCTTTTATGTAAACAATTGGAACGAACTATTTTGTTGACATTAAATATTATTCGATTTAATTGATATTAGCTGGTCAATATAATATGTCGACAGCGGCGTGGAGTTATAAACTGAGACAGGTGTGATTGTTTTTGTGCATTAAATTCTTATATTGTCATAATATTTTTGTAGTCCCTAATAAA
Source organism: Pentalonia nigronervosa (assembly GCA_014851325.1). NCBI lineage: Eukaryota > Metazoa > Arthropoda > Insecta > Hemiptera > Aphididae > Pentalonia > Pentalonia nigronervosa. The sequence goes on from JACXSJ010001416.1 coordinate 37,528, forward strand.
ATAATATTCCGTACGTTATGTAAAACAACGTATACATTTTTGACGAGCAAAAAAAAAAAAAAGGTTATTATTTAACGGTAGTGGTACGTTAAAACGTTCAACCTATGTAGGTGGATATAAACAGGTCGAGAACCGCTGTCTTATAGTATTAAATATCAATTGTATGTATTAAACAAAACGTATAACAATAGATTTATGGTATCTCGGTGTCGGAAAGGCAACTGGTTCGTCAGCGCCGTGCAAAAAGTCGATGTTCGACGCGTGCCGCCGACATCTGTTGGCCGGCGACGAAGGAACCGCAACCCGAAACGTCACATACGCAGCACAGGCCGAGTTAGACGCCACGTCGTACGGACGCCGGTGGGCGGACATATTGGGCGCCGATTGGGCTGCTGGACGGTAAAACCAGAAATTTTAACAGACTTCACGCGACTCGTGGGAATTTCATACATTTTTTTTTTTTTTTTTGGCACCCTCAATTTTCATCACATTGAACTGCTGGCGCGCGATACCAGACGAGTGACTATCCCACTGACAGTAGTTTTATAGTTCACTTAGTTTACTTAGAATGATATTAGGTGGTTTTGATGTGTATCTATTGTATATAATACACAATAAAAACATTTGGCCGGTTGATGATAAATATAAACTTAAATATGTACGATTGTCGCATAATATTATATAGTATAATATATATGTACAGGGACGTACGCAGAAAAAAATGTAGGTGTACTTAGTTTTTGAAAATCAGATGTAGGAAATGATATATATTTTTTCAATAAACATAATATACCAACTATTTTTCATCCAAAAAAAAAAAAAAAAATTTTCTTATGGTATAGATATTATAATATAATAAGTATAGTAAAAAATAAAAATCACAGAATTAAATCTATACTGACTACCTAGTATTTACATTTTGTAATCACTGATTACTATAAAAAAAAAATCCAAACATTTCGTGGAGTGTATGAAACTTTGAACACCCAAAACATTCCCCTACGCACGTCCTTGGAATATGTATGTACCTACCCGTCTTACTTATAATCTATATATTATAAATTTATAATACTCATACAAAACTTAAACTCCCAACGTCATTGATATAATATATAGTATTTATTATATTCTATATTTCATTAACGGAAGACTGGTACAAAATGTGGCATTTTAAAATAAATCAAACTAAACAAATTCATACTGCATCCACACTTAAAAAACTAGCACCTTGTCCAGAAGTAATCTTTTATGGTACTAAAATCCCTTCATCCTCAACTGTAAAATATCTTGGGCTGACTCTCGATCGCCGTTTTACCTGGGCTCAGTGGCTCACCATATTCAAGCTAATTATTTGTTTTTGTTTTTTTTTTCCTGTTTTTATAAATATATTATGTACATTTATTATACTCCTGTTATATATATATATATGCGCGCGTTTGTCTAAAAAAATGTAATTGTATGTTTTTACCAATTTTAGGTATAATTAATTTTTAATTCTACTATAAATGGCGGGTACTAAAAAATAAAACATAAATAAGTCGAAATATTTTGATATAATAGCGGTACACTTCTGCTGTGTGGCATGTCATTAATAATAATAATAATAATAATAATATCAAAAATGGTCTTCGGAAAAATAAACGGGCCCGAAATCCAGCTGATGCAAGCCGAATAGAATAATGACGTGCAAAGAACGCCGTCGCCGTCGCGCACTCGCTGGCTAGTAAAAATACGTCGCCAGGGCGATATTTTAATTTATCGGGAACGGTTTAGGACGAAATCTAAAAAACATTCACTTGCAATTCATACGCCGAAGGCCAAACAGTAATTACGATATTTCATCAAGTCCAATTAACATTTTACGCCGATCGTCGAGTCCGAAAAACAAACGGACAACACCGTTTCCGGAAGTCGCGCAGACAACGATATCTCTACCTGCACACTGTACAAATGCGGACGGAATCCAAACTAAACGAACTCGACGACCACGACTACGAAGATCCATCCGCAGACGAGTTGCGGACGTTATTGGATTTGGTCCATGTGTTTTGAACGGTCCGATGTCGGCGGGTGGCCGCGTGGATTCACCAGCGGACGGCGGAGAAGTGCCGGCACCGCCCGCGGGCCATGGAGAGGATGACGAAAGCGGCGGCTTGGCGCAACGTGCCCCTACAATGCCGGTCAAGGGTCTAGGAACCGAAGCGAGGAACACGTTTGCCGTGTTTGGTCGGTTGGCTCGACCCGGGAGCGACCGCCACAGTGCCCGCGGCCACTCCGCGTCGAAAGTCGAGAGCCACGCGATTTGTGGCGTCGACGTGGAGTGTGGCTAAGAGAGCCGGGCGTGTACTTGTTGTGCGGTTGCCATCAGAGGCAATGAGCGTCCGCAGTTCTCCGTGCGTTCCCACCGCGGCCGGAGGCATCACGCGACGGGCGACGGCAAAGGTGGTAGATTAAAGTGGTACGTGACGTGTGTACTCTTAGGGTGTTTGGCGGCAAGTCGCCGATACGGGTTTTCCGGGCACCGGCGGCGTAGGAGGTTACGGCAGCGGTGTCGACCGCTGGAGGCGACTAGTCACGGCGGCGGGCGAGTGGACGACCTATAATAGGTATGTGAACGAGCGGGACGTCAGCAGCGCCGGGCCCGCGGAAACGAAAAGTTTCAGGGTACGGCGGTGCGCGACTCCTCGGCGTGGCCACCGGACAGTGACTGGACGCCGACGGGGGACGCCAGGACGGAAATCGCGGAGTGCATCATCGCCCATTTTCCCCCCTTTTCGTCTAGCGGTATGATTCCCCGCCGGGCTGCAGAGTCTCGTCTCCGTGGTCAGCACCTAAAATGTTATAGTAGCCTTCGCTCGCAAGCAAACGCGCCCGCGACGTTCGTCCGCCCCGCGGGACCGGCCGGAGAATTCTGTATTGATTACCAGTAGCCCTAACTGTTCGACTATGCACACCCGATACACCATCACGTGCCCCCCACCTTTGCCTATGTACCTCGTCGGATGCATTTTTTTTTTTTTTATTTATTTATTTATTAGTTATATTTTTTCCAAATTATTGTTGTACTATTATTTTTTGTACGTTTTCGGATTTTCGCTCCTTTTGAGCTACATTTTTTTTCTGCATTTTCATACTATTATATTTTTCATGTTTCCAAACTTTTTGAGAAACTTTTTTCTACTACGTACGTTTATTTTTGTAATTTGTATAAAATTTATAAATAAAAATTGATTATAACATTCTTGTCTTTATTTATATTTTCAAATATATATTATGTAATAAATCAATACAATTATTTTGTTCAAACGCAATACAAATAACTGATGAAGAATATCAAAGCATTATTTGGACTACTTATCGTGTACACATACAGAGAAAATATATATATATAAATAAAGGTCGACAAGCGGTTACCGCTCTGCTGTATAGTGATGAGTGTCGACGGGTGTCATTGTATGGATTCATTTGCAGAAAACATCGCATTAAAAAATTTAATTGAATGTATGAAACATAATAATTTACTTTAAAAGTAAAATGACCAATTAAGTATTTTTTTCACTGCTCCTAAAATCAAAAAAAAAAAAAAAATTAGCTAAATAAAAGTACATATAAGTTTATATTACCCGCACATAAAATATACTGTGATTAAAACATATGGGGCAAGCTGACGAAAAAAAAAGTTTTTTAAAATAATATTTAGAAATTCCCAAACATTGGTATGAGGCTTTATTAGCTTCATCAACGAAGCATAGTAGCTCTCAACAAAATTATTTGTCCTTATGTATTAGTTATAACATGTCACGGCAGTTGGTTCAATGGTTATAAACCAATGTCTCCAAACATAATTATTTAAAAATGACATCATAACTACCAACTCAGGAAGTTGATTAATATATGCCGCAATTGAATGAAAGTCATCTTCCATTGATGGTATAAAATGTATTACTGTAGCTGGTAAAGATAGCGGAGCTAAAATCTGGTTATAATTAAATATTTTTATAGAAGTTAATACTATATAATATATATTTATAGATGTTTTATTGTTTCGTCATTGAACGGGCGAACTGCTCCGATGACGAAGACGCTCGATCGCTGTCAATTCCATCGCTCCGACTGTCCCGTTCTGCTTTGGAGTACTTAAAACCAAAAATACAAAAGTACAAAAATACCAAACACCGCTTGGCCGCAGACTGTAAACCGTGTCCGTCCAGTGTGGTCTGATGGGAAGACGATTGCGGTGCCGGAGGAGTAGGAGGCATGAGCGTGTCCGGCGGGTGAGTTAAAACTATGTTTTTGTATTATGCAACCCAGCGGTTTTCAACCTTTTTATATCCACGTACCGCCAACATAGTTTGAACATTTTTAACGTACCACTAATAATAATAACCTTCTTTTATTTTGCTCAACAAAAATGTATATGTATATGCATAATTCCACGCCGTCAATATATTAGAAGATTTTCTTCGCGTACCACCTGTGAGCTTTCCGCGTGCCACTAGTGGTACGCGTACCATAGGTTGAGAAACGCTGGTTTAGTATGTGGGAAGTTCCTCGAGTGCGACCGGAATAAGGTGTCATCCGAGTGCGTCCCAAGAAAAAAAGGTCCAAATTTTTTAAGTAGTCCTAGTGCGCCCCAGTTCATTTAAAGTTACCCATGGTGCACCACGAGGAGATCAACTGACTTACACAACAAAAATATTTTGTTATTATTATTTATTTGATTATTTATGCTTACACTCATTTTTACACAATTTTGGGTGAGTGTACTAATTTTATATGTTTTTTTTTATTTAAGAAAAATGGTGTTTTTTTTTTTTTACAGTATCTATACTTTTATATAGGCTGTTGGTTAAATGGTATTATGTTAGCAAAATCCAATCGTGATATTTTATTATTATTAAATTTGTTTATATTGTCTTCGATGAATGACATTTTTTTTCATGTACTTCCTTTTTGTTTTATTGTTGTTTGGGTGGCCGTTTGGATTGCTATTTTTGTGTCAATTTGAATTTTTTTTTAATATTTCCAAAAATGTATATAGATCTGGGTGATATGTATGAAACAACGGATTGTATTATTTTCACGGTCATTGGTGTAAAAATTACACGCAAAGTATTATAGCTGTACATTTAAACTATCATATTCGACCATCAAACTTGTATCATAAAAGTGTTTGATCGATTTATCTTAAATATGTACATATATAGTTGTAGATCGAGGACGTACATGGGCTATTAAATATAATTTGTCAATAAGACTGCGGATGCACTCGGGCTATAAAAAAGGTAAAAATTAAAAACGGGACGCACTCGATATATGCCCAGTATGTGATCTATCGTATAAGGTATTCGTTTAGTATGCGAGACCTAATTAATTTAAAAATAGTCAAATTAAAAATCATAAAATTAGGTTATTTTATTATTATAGATTGCATTCAAAATCAGTCAATAAAATATCAGTAAAAAAAAAAAAAAATTATTAACAGAAAGGAATAAAATTATTTTATCATAAATTATGTTTGACAGTATACTTTTTGTACGTCACTTAAAAATTAAAAAAAAATTGTATCTTGCTTTTAATAAATCGATACCATGCCTCAATTAAATGTTGTGGCAACATTTCATATGGTGTTCCATGCACTTTTCGTAGGATTTTAGTTTTTAATACTCCCCACGAACATTCAATTCCTTGTGTGTGAGCTCCAGTGGTTGAATAAATGACATTTTTTGAATGTTTGAATGTTTTATTGTTCTATGATCATAGCCTTTATTTTTTAAACAAGAATATGTTGTCCATTCGTCCGAAATTTAATAGAACCAGGTAAATTTCTTTTTTTTCTTACGCACATCTTTGTTTCACCGTGACATTTATGACATAAATTAATTTCGTTATTTTGTGGTACTCATTTTGTTTTTTTGTAAGAATTCTAACACGGTTCTTCAGAAGCAACAATCGCATACAATTGGACTGCTAACATTTTAAATTTTTAAACACACGCGATTTCGGATTAACGACAGAACACGTACTGACAGTATTGTCGATAATGAACAATGCATAATGTTATAATGACAGAATATCTATTGGTAAAAACCAGTGAATATAATATTAATATAATAAAATTATAAAGTTAAGCAAGCATAGGTTGTTCATACTTATAATATAGATAATCGTCTTGGTAGGTCATATATACTAAACCCGGTAATACAGGTAGGTCACATCCTAAACTCGATTTTTGCTCGGTAGGTCACATATTAAACGAATACTTAATATTTTTTTCGAGAAAGTTTTCGTGTTTCGTTTTATCAGATCTTCGAAATCTCGTGAGCTGTGCCTGTGCGACCGTAGTATCTCGTAGCGACCTATACCTACTGTGTATACCTAATAATAATAATAATAATATAATACCTTAACCGCACCCACCCCGGCTTACCACGGTTAGTAGGACGGGGGAAACGAGGAGGAGTAAGACATCGCGTGTTGGATTTCATTGTTACACCGCAACAACGAGAGACAACGCGCGTGCATCAATCTCCTCTGCTATAGGTTTGATTCTGTGTTGTTATTTAATTTTTTTCATTTTCCTTGCACACACGTAGTTGTATGTACTAGGTATGTATGATATAATAATATATATGTATATGCGTATTCTTATTACCTACTGTATTATCGATAACTACCTCGCCCCTCTCGCAGTACAATCGGCGTCGGTGGTAATTCGACCATAGCTTCTGGTTTCCGTCCGAAGAACCGGCTTCTGTATCAAGTAAATGGGTATACTCTCACTCGGGGGCAAATTCGGTATTTCCAATGATATTCATTTATTCTCTCTCTCTCTCTCTCTATCCGTACATTTATACGTACCTATATTTAATTACACGGTTGTTTCCATTTCGATGAATTGTATATATAATATAATAACATTATATACGCGCGTTCGCACACATATTGTAGTCGTCCTACACGCGCACCGATTCCGTTGTTCTTGAGTTGTTGTTGTATAATATAATTTAGTATAGGTAGGTGCCCACATTATAATATTATCGTGTACTGCTATGATATAGGATATATAGGAATAGAGAGAGACCTTCGAAACGTCGTTGAACAAATAATAATGATAATATAATACCATGATGGAAAAACATGAAACTGGCAACTCGGGTACATGCTTAAGGCAATTGTTGCATTACAGACTGTTTTTCTACTTCGTTTTTCACCATAATAAATTTGCGTATCATAATATTTAAGTCGATGGGAGCTCCGCGATTTATTACGTCTTCCATCGTTTCGTCCTGCATTCTACATACTGTTAATATGTATTACTGTATAATCCGATACGAAAACTCAGTTGTCTATGGATTTCGTTTGTTTTATACCTACTGGAACATCATGATTTACTATGGCTGACGGATCTGTTGACGATCGTTTCACGTTAAATATGTGCCCACGTAGCTGCATAATATATTTTAAGTGAAACCGGGCCAAATGTATACGCGTATTGTTCCGAATTTCCGATCAGTCGAATTCCTGTAATTTTTTTGGGAATCTGCAATATCACAAACTGCATTAACTATGCATTATGTATAGTAGTAATGTTATGATCTATCGTACGAAACGAATGTTGGACAACGTAAACAACATCATACAAGTTACAGTTGAAAAGACCAACTATTAGAAATATAAGTACTGAGCAAGCGGAAGTTATTAAAAACCGAAGAAAAATGGTTCATAACGAATTGTTACGACATTAGTCATCAGAGTGGAAAAAGCCGTTCTAGGGAAAGGGGCTTCAAGTACAAGAAACGTCGGTCATATTTTTCAGCAAATTATCACGAGTTCCAAAATTACTGATGTAGATGAAGACCTTATATACGGAGACTTGGTATGATAATGATGGTATTGTCGAATGGTCAAAAATACATATTGAAAATGTTGATTCGTTTGCAAGTGAAACGACACAAGCGTGCATACAATTTTAATTCGCGGAGCTGCAATCGCCAAATCTATATTATTGCCTATTTGTATTATGTCAGAAGAAGCACAAGAAACCAGTAATAAATAAATAGACGATTTCGTGAAAGACATATTCGAAAAAATAGCAGAATGAACACTACTGAACACCTCATTCACACGATGCTACAACAATCAGACCCGGTTATATCAAAAGCAAGAGGGCTGCCAAAATCAAAAATGAATTAGCTCCCCGAGGACGTTTTACCTTTGTTAAAAGTCGACTGGACGATTGACGACGACCAACAACATAATCGTCAAAAAAACGTTATAACATTTTAAATTTTAATATGTTTACAAATTAAATAAAAACCAACATTTATATCAGTACCTTAAATAATATACATTGTAATATATAGGTAATAATATGACTCGATACGTAAATTGTCAATTTTTTCCAGCTGTAGATCTGGAATTTATCGCACTGTACGGCGTCGGAGTCCGTAAATCATCGACATCGTTCGATTGCTGGAGCGCGATCGGGGCAAACGTTTTGGTCGCAAAACAATGTGATAATATTATACAACAACAAACCACTATCGTATAATATATTATTATATCGTACGACACTCGGGCGGGCGGCGGCGGGTGCGTCGTGAGAAACGTCGTCCCGCATAATGATATACAATCACATAATGTATAATAGTCGAAACACCTCGTCTGCGTCTCCAGCACGCACACGCTTCTGGGTCATTAATTATTGGATTCGTTGTGACGAAAACGGAATTTGAATATCAATCGCGCGCTGGACGTGAGCGGACAATCGGTCGTGCGACTTTTTACACGCACACATAAACCTCGTACAATATATATATATATATATATATATATATATATGATATGACCAAACGCGTATACACATAACTCGTCGTTACAGCGGTACACACACACGCGCCGATGATAATAACGTCATTATCATCGTCCCCGTCGTGGACAGGTGACACTCGGACCCGTCGCCGGGGAGAATTCCCGCCTCGTAGGTGCGCATAATATACGCGTGCATAGTATTATATTATAATGGCGTGTACAATATAATACTCCCGAACAACAGATTAACGTCGTCGTCAGCATCTGCCGGATGCGTCTTAGACGACGCGTCTCGGGCAACGGTGTCGTCGACATCGATCACACACGGCCGAGCGGTGTCTCTATTATAAATACGACGACGACGACGACGACGACGACACAACAGATGATAACAATATTATTATGTGACCGGTCCGAACAATCGCCATAGGGTCAACTCTGCCCACGATATTCCGTTACCCGCGATATTCACTCGACGGCCCCGTGGCGACTGCAGTGTTGGGACTTATCTATCATTTTATTTAGTTATAGATCTAAATGTTGTCTATCTATCTATCTTAGATGAAAACTTCAGTACTGGAATTTGTCTAGATATTTTTGTTTTTGCGTTGTAGAAATTATTTCAATTAGTTTTAACATTATTTGTGTTCCCTGGTGTAAGGGCCCATTTTCGTTCACGTCGTCAGACGATAACGATTTCTGTTATAATATCAATATTATCATTGATTATAAACACTAGTATATGAAAAAAAAAAATGTTGTTTAATGTTGTTTACACGATGAGCCTAATACGATTTTAATTTTAAACCGTTGTTTTTTTTAACTAGATGAATTCTGATGATCTTTTATCAATTAAATAGACAATTTTGATTTGAGTTTATTTGTATGTTTGTCTAAATAGATTTTTTAGTCTTTTATCATTATCTTTATCTAGATGAAAAAATAATTATCTCTGCTCAACACCGGCCGTGAGGTATTCGTGCCCGATAATATTATTACTATACATTATAATAACTGCTGTCTATATTATGAATATGGAAAACCGCTTCTTACAGTGAATACCCGTACATTTATTATACACGTATTGTAACCGTCGTTGCTCTCCACGCAATAACATTATGTTCGTCTTGGTTTTTGTTTTTACAATAATACGCAACAATAAAATAAACAGATATACTATTACGTAAGTAGAATTGAATAGTATTAGGTACTGATAGTATTAATCATTACGGTAAATGTTAATTTATATTATTTAATCAAAATTAATTATTTACTATTAACCTGTGCACAATGTTTGCTCAACATATATAATGAGAACTCTGTGAATTATCGTGAAACCTAATTATTATTACATGTATTAATCAATATCTGAAGGGAAATTCGGTGAATCTTCAAAATATTATAGACTGTTGAATTTCTATTTCCGGTCGTAAATTAACAAACATTTGGGTCCAATTCAATTACGATTTCATTTGATTTTTTTCTGATGATTAGAAGAGAGGAAAAATAAGATAACTTTATAATCATTATTATAAAACCGATTATTATATTTTTAAAATTATTTTCAATTACATGATATTTATGCACAACCATCATGATGTGAAAAAAAAATAATTATAACAATATTTGTAAACAATATGGATCTACCACGTGTCTACGAAAACATGGAACACTATAATGACTATAATCTAGTATTGACATGATTCGTATTATTTTTGAATTTGGTTTGCGGAATAAGAAACTTAGCCGACCGATCACCGGGCTATCAACGAAGCATACTTGTAATGATTTTAATTCACGTCTCCAATATATTTTTTAAATAGAACTATTTCATTAAAAAAACATTATTTTATTAAATTACAATTTTCTTTTGATTGACATGTACTTTTTAGTTCTAAATACTATGATACGACCGAATTCTTTAACTTGACTAGAGTTATTACCTATTAAAGAAATTTATAATAATAATTTTTTTTTATTCATAGATTGCAGTTACATAATTAAAAAATGCATTTTTTTCTATTAGAAAATAAAATTCTACGTTTGTTTTATTTATATTTTGTATAGGACAACAATAAGCTTAATTAACTCTCGTTGAGGTGGTTTCGAATTTAAAATATATAGGTTTAAATATTACAATGACATCACAAAATAACGCGCGCTCGATACGATTTATGTGTGTGAATATTTGGAACTAAAGATAGGTAATTAAAACACATAGGTTTTCAATTTCAGGTCACTCCAAGCGATGCCAGTTTGTATAATAAATAATGTTCATTATGCATAATACGAATCTTAACGTTACCAATTGAAACCTATATTGTTATAATATTACTTGTTTATACTGAATATTTTATTATATTCAGCAGTAATTTAATCGCCACTGACAATAGGAGTTTCGTATGCACCTGTATAAGTATATCTCGTGTTTGAAAGTTATTTAAATTTGTTTCTCTCCTGCATATACGTACGCCATATCCGCTACGTTTTGATTAGTTGAATAGGCAGTAATAATTCCACTCGCAGTGTTAACGTACCATTTGAACGTTTTAAGATTAGCGTATCGAATCGCGCTTTCAAATATTATATCCACGTAGGTATATCATTATATTATACACCATTATATTGCGGCGATCGTATTATTATAATACGATCAGTTAAAAAATAAAAATAAAAAAGTCATTTGGGAATGTTGTCCACTTTTCAGCCGGTAACACGTTTTTGTTTTTAAGATGTTCTCGATGATATTATTATACTCGTAATATCACCTACGGGTCAAACGCCGCTGCGTTGCATTGGCGCGTGCAGTTAATATAATATCTGATATTAATATTCGACTTCGAAATCATATCGACCAGAGTCCCATTATTATATATTGCTGTTGTGTGAATATGATCAAAAAAAAAAAAAACCGATGGTAGCCGACGAAGAAAGAAAAATAATTTAATATATCGCCAGACATACCGGTGTGACAAAAAAATATAAAAAAAAGTCTACTGCCGAATCCTATATACAATACCCCGCCGTGGTTTATCCGAGGATTACGAGTCGGCGGTTGATGTACTGGGGCGTAACGGTTTAAGCCGCACATCAGTCACCTATATATATAATAGTCGTAGGGTTCTTGTATATAGGTGCGGTATATACAGCAGCACTCGTTTTTCGTTTTTCGGAGGAGGTGTCGAACACATTTTTAAAAGACATGCCAACCCTATGTCTATGTATAAATAGGTATTTACTGAAAAAAGGAAAATCGTTTTCTTTATATTATATCATACATACACGGCTGAAGATGGTAAGTATATAACTATACAATAACCCAGCTCAAAATCGTTATCGTCACTGCCATCCCCTTGTCTTATGTGGTTATCAGGCTGACACCTATGTGCCTCTTCAGCGTGCGTCACTGCAGTATACGGCGGTTTCTCATATATATATATATATATATATATATATATATATATATATATATAACAGTTGTTTAGAATTACCAAATAATAATAATAATAATATTGGGGGTTCGTGAGAACCGAGTAAGGTGTTGGCAAAATGCAATAGTGGTTAGTCATCAGACGATTTCAGTGTGACATATACCTACTTAATATGATAAATCAACCGTCACTTTGTAGTTTGTAAATACGCTATTCGCATATGGGTCCTATATACCTACTGTCTTTATAAATATACATATGTATCGACAGTGGTAGTATATATAGTTTATGTTTACAGGCCACCCGTGCGGTATACGATCGGGCGGGGTACACGACGAATTTGGCGGGTTGAAAGACAAAATCGTAAAGCGTTTTATCGTTACGTCCGCAAAACGTTGTCGTCCGTCTACGCAGACGTCGCCACTATATTATTATTATATATATATATATAGGCAGGTATATAATATTAACCGCGGTCATCGCTTCAGAGACCGCGTAAAAACGTAACCGCGTATACGGTTATGGAAGTGGAGGCGTATATAACATAATAATAATATAATGGTCGTTGGCGGGATCGCAAAAGAGCGCGCGCGTTACACCGACGGCGGCGGCTGTCGTGCACGCGGACAAACGCTCCGCAGCGGCGGCGCTGTCGATGTCTTAATTTACGACGGTACGCGTCGTCGGGGC